>APFE030204797.1:0-12428 GCA_000404065.3 Pinus taeda
TAAACTGAAGCCATGACTTCTTGAAAATTGTCTTAACTAGGAAAGGTTCTTAATATAGTAATAAAAGGCCATCTTTTAATAATCATATATATAAAAGAGAGATTAATATGTAATATATAGTCTCTTTTTATATAATATTTAATGAATAGTGAGCAAACCTTCACACTTGATAAAGTCTTTAGAAGAGGATTAGAAGGTTTATCCCTTTGCACCATGGGTAGGCTCGAAGGGGAAATAATATGTTTAATGAATTTTCAAAAGTGTTTTTTTATATCAAAAGCCTAAGTTGTTTAGGAAATTAGATTAATTCTGAGATAACATCATTTATAAATTAGAAAACTATGGAGTTTTTTCTTTGAAAATCTTATTTTCAAAAAAGTTTTGATTTTTTTTTTAGGATTTATGCTATGGACCATTTAGAAGGGACTTAATATGTGATTTTGCAAAAAGAGAGAGATGGATTGTCTAAGTATCCATCAAAGCAAGCATTTGGAAACAATCAATATCATCCCATGAGCTTGAAGCCAAGCAGCTCAAAGGCAGTGCAAAAAAAGATTTTTATAGTTTAGGGGATTGCAGCAATGCCTATATGCATCTCCTAACTACTCTACCCACCTAGTGGCCCTCCAAAAGAATGTTGGTCTCTTCCTTGGAGATTTGTCACTCCTTAATAAAGTTTTTAGCTCTCTCTAGAATTTTGAAAATACATGAAAAAAATGTGTTATACATGTTTTTTCATGTATTTTCAATTTTTTCCGATGTGGGTATACTCGTAAATATGCAAAGTAGGTACTCATTGGATGTGGAATTTGATTATGCATCTAATGAGTGTCTACAGTTAACATTTGAGTAAACCTATAAGGATTTAAGAAAAATATACAATTTAAAAAAAAATAGTTTTCTTATTTTCCCTACAAAATATTTACCCTTAGGGATGACATCATCATCTTGAATCCTAGTGATTATTTTAATGTTAATTTTATTAGTACATTATTTGTTTTGAGGCCTATTTTTACCAAAAGATTCCCCTTATGGGCAAGAAGCATTTCTGAGGACCACAACAATCGCATAGGAGTTACAAAAAAATGCCAAAATACTTAAACTTAAAACCTAAGACTTGTGTTATAATACTATCTCAAGTCAATATGTTTAAATCCCAAATTATTTTTTGCATTAATGTAAGCATAATTATATATATGAAGAGGGTGTAACACCCTCCTCCCATATTTACCCAAGTTACTGGCCTGCTAGGGTAAACAAGTGACAAAGAGTTCCTATGATATGATTCGACCTCTTAGATCACCTTAAGGAAGTGGAACCAACATACCAACACTTTAAAAACCTTCCTTAGGTGCTACAGGACCCCGACGAGCCAACCAACCACTCCATGGTCCAACCTTGAGTCAACTTATCTTTTTACTAAACTAGATCCCTAGTCACTCTAATGATAAGCCCTCCAAGCAACTGAAACCCTTTAGCCACTCCCATGACAATCCATCCATGTGAATGTGGTATTTTTTAGGTAGTTTTGTGCTAGAGACCTCGGATTCTGAGCCACCTTTTCAGGGCTAGGACTCAAGCCTCTGCCCAGAACTACATGACACTTCCATAAATTATAAATAACAATGAAACAAGTCTAAAATTGCAAAAACTTGAACAAGGACTTGACCTAACCCCTAACAACCATGACATGTATTTCGTCAAACACATCATGAACATGTAATCTACAGGCCATAACAACATATATGAGCATAGGGGTCTCATACTTATATGAGAATCATTAAAAAGGACTAATGCCCTCTCATAATAGTTGCATTATCATATATTAGGTCACACATTCATCATTCATTCATTTACTAATCAAAACATGATGAGAACCATGACTAAGATCTACCATAAAACCATGCTTATAACTAGCAAAATCATAACAAAGAAAAACCATTAAAGCCACATAATAACAAGTACATTTACTCATAAAATGCAAGAGGAAAGGAGCTCTTATTAACATATGTCAAAGCCAACCAATTCAGGGACTTCCATGTACCATCTGACCATAGATTGGGCTGAACCAAATATTTCATTCAACCAATCACCCTCGTGTCATATACCAAGCATGAATGTGAGATTAAAAAAAACGAACTAGGGCTTCCTCAGGCTTTACAGTGTATCTCACCAAGGGATTACTAGACCCAAAACCCTCATATGTACATATTAGCTTTACCATGTATCTCGCTAAGGGATTCCTAGGTCAATCATTAACATACACTACAAGTGTTACCGTAATCCCGCCATATACCGATCAAGGGATCACTAGGCCTAAACAAGAATGAATATCTTTGGATCTCTCCACCTAAACCATGAGGAGTTTGTCATCTCTACTCTCTAGGCTTTACCATGTATCCTGACATTACTGGTCAAGGGATTCTTAGGCCCAACGAGAGCATTCACAATCAGGATTTACCATGTATCCTGCCATTACCATTCAAGGGATTCCTAGGCCTTGTACTTTTTTTGAGACCACCCCACTTAGTTTAGAAACCATTTGACAATCCATCTCAGCCAAGTAAAAGAATCCCATCACAGCATTGTTATCCGAAAATGGCAAGGCAAGGTTGAAAACCACTCACACATGGTAAACCCCATTCCAATGACAACAATAGAGCCACAAACACACATGCATATACCATGCATTCCAAAAATAACAAGGAAATCATACATACAACTCGATGTCTGCAAGTAATCCCATTGTAGCCGCTTGATCCTGCACTTCTTTGCTTGATCTTTGCTTCCATTTTTCTTGCTTGTCTTTTCTTTGCTTTCCTTCCTTCAATGCTAGAGTGCTCCAATAATAATATAAGTGTATGATAGTATGAGAGAGTAGAGATAATAGAGAGAGAGCTCCAAAACTGAACTGAAAAAAGGTTGTGAACTGATCCTCAAGAGCCTTTTTACTAGTCAGGCCTCTATTTTTTTCAATTTCCATTATTTTCCTTCATTTTCCTGCTCACATGCAGCCTATGACCTTTCACTTTCCTTTTATCGTAGTTTACTTTCTTTTCATAAATAAAATGCCAATTAATGCCTCTTGCCTTTTCAAATCCTTTGACATTTCTTTTGCCAATTTCCTCTTAGCCATAATAAATCAAATGAACACCCACTAGGATGCTTTTCCCACCATTCATCTTGGAATATGTGTCCCATGACCTTGGTATTATATATTTTTTTATATGATATTTTTTAACCGGGGCTTTAACAGAACCCTCCCCCTTGAGGGAACACCATCCTCGATGTTCAATGACACCTATAAACTAGCAAACTGCTGAAAACAAAACATGCTTCCTATGGAGCTTTATAACATCGCTCATTGTAGCAGTTACAATATCATCTTGCTGAAAAAATGACAAACATACAATTTACTAGAGCTCTATAACACAGCCTATTATAGTATTTACAATAACAACCACATACACTTATGCACATTTGCTTCAACCAACAAATAACCATACTATCTATGGAGCTTTATAAATCCAACTCGATACAATATTTACAATGATGTACACATATACACATATGCACATTTGCTCTAACCAAAAAAAAAGGATATGATGACTGTACCAATCAACAAGGGAATCTAGAGGCTCACACCTCCACCCTCAAGAGTAATACCAGGATTCACCTCCTTCCCAAGAATTCTAGAATGCACTGCCTAAATCAAAGTCTTCATCCAATTTCCGGTGCTACAATCTTGCACCACTTGTCCTCTCAGTGAACAGTTACTGACTCATTGTTCGAGGGAACACTCCCAATGTGCATATGATCCCATATGGAAATACTAATGAACAAAAAAAATACATTCCCCGGTCTTCCCTTCTCTGCTACATAGTCCCTCGGAAAATCCAGTCACCCCTTTCCTTGCAATCACTCACCTTCCAAGTTCCCCAACATTCCCTATCCTGGGTGATCCATCCTTTGGCAAGGTTTCCTCACATCGAAAGCTCCAAAAGCCAACATATCCTTGCCTCAAAACCATCATACTTGTCATAGCATGCTCATGGAAATCAATGGACACTATTGGGTGCTAGTGTCCTACAATGACCTTTCTCCTGAAGTGCTTTACCAACATATTGTCGCCTGTTCCAATTCCTTTCACTGCTACTACTAACATTCTTGCAGCTAGTTCTAACTACCCAACCAGGAATTTTCCTGCTTTTGTGTACGAAACACATAATTTCCATTAGATTCAAAATAAATTTAAATCATACCTCATTGGTAGCTCCTCAATAAGGTACACTTGAAATTTTGTTCACTTCCTGTCACAATATGTCAAACTAGTTGTTTGATAATATCATCATGTATAAACATATCACATCTGGTTAGTTTAAAACACAGCAATTGTAATCAAAATCATATATCACATGTAACCATCATAAATCAGAGTCATAGATCACATGCATAATTAAATATTTAAACAAAAATATTGATACTTATCCTTTAAATGATTCTTTGCTTCTACATTTATTCTTTGTCCTTTCTGAACACACACTAAATCAATTGCCACACCTAAAAATCATCCAATAATTCTCTTCTCTTCAATCATGTACACATACACACAGTGTACACCACATGCGTAGACCCACAAATGACGTACAACGCCACACAATACATACACCTACACCTAGTGCACCACACAACACATACACCTACACCCAGTGTACAACACAATACATACTAATAGACATGGTGTACAACACGACACGTACACCTACACCTGGTACAACACAACACATCCACTTACACCCAGTGTACAACACAATACTCATACATACACATAGTACAACACAACGAATACACATGTCACGATACAACAATTACACAATACACATAAAATAGTACGACATGTGTACAACACAACGTATACGATGTGTACACAACCTCATGTACACAACACCACCTGCACAATGTGTACACAACACCACATGTACACACCGCCACTTGAACAATGTCTACTCACCACCACATGTACACAACACCAACTGTACAACATGTACACAACACCACATGTACACAACATCCCCTATACAATGTGTACACAACACCACATGCACAACATGTACACAACACCACCTACATGCAACACCACATGTACAACATCTAAACAACACCACATGTATAATCATGAACACAACACCATATGTACATAGTGTCACATGTACAACATGCACACAACACCATATGTACATAGCACCACATATAAAACGTGTGCATAACATCATATGCACACAACATTGCATATCCAACATGTGCTCAAAACCATATGTATACAACACTGCATATCCAACATGTGCTCAATACCATATGTACACAAAATCACATATCCAACATGTACACAACGTCGTATGTACACATCATCACTTATACAACACATACACAATACCATATGTACATGGCACTGCATATACAACATATACATAACACTAGTACTGCACATATGGAGATAACACTATCTCTACCAAGTAAAATTGCTTCTAGTATTTCTCTGTTGTCCATACTTGTCCCAACATGTCGCAGATCACACTACATTCATTCAGTTGATGTTGTACCACCCTCCTCCCACATCTACCCAAGTGACCATGCCAACTAGGGTAAACATGAGACGAGAGGCTACTATGATTAGATTTGACCTCCTATGTGACCTTAAGGAAGTGGAATCAACAAAACCATTACACATAGTCATCCAACATCAGCTTCAGAATCCTCAGGAGACATGTCAGCCATTCAAGCAACTTATCCCCGGGTCCCACTGATGTTCTGGATCTCTTAGGTCACAGTCGCTCTCATGCTAGTGGGCAAGGGAGCGACTAGAGACCCAAATTGTCTCTCACAGCCTTGCCTTCCAGTGACCAGAGACCAAAATTTCTAGTTTTGTGCTAGTAACCCTGGGATTTAAGCTACTTTTTCAGGCCCAGAATGGAGTGATAGCTTGAAATTAGTAAAAGTACAGGGAAATAACGATGCAAAGGAAATAAGCTGAACAAGACTATAACCAGACCCCTACTAGCCATGGCAGGCATTTCGTCAAATATATCATCAACATGTAACCTACAAGTGTAAACAACAAGATTAAGTGTAGGGATCACATAATTATTTGAGAATCATTATGAGCCATTGTTCCCACATGTCATTTGTTGCATTATCATCTATTAGGTCATAGACACATTATCCATTCATATACAAGTAATAACATGTTGAGAGCCATACATAGCTGTTGTCATAAAATATACATATAATCAACATAATAATAATAGAAATACCATAAACATATCAACCATCAAAATCCACATATACATCAGTACATTTACACATGAAAAGCCAAGGGAATGGATTTCTCATTAATGAATGAAATGAACCAACCGGAGATGGTACTACCACGTTCCACCTGACCATAGGTTGGCTGAGCCAAGTCTCTCTTCGGCCAATCACCCCCATGCCATATTCAAAGCATAAATGTGGGACTCATATAACACGTCACAAACACCAATCAACATGGATGCTACCGGAGTAATCCACCTACACTGTGAGGAATTTGAGTGCCTCCTAGTCTCTTAGGCTTTACCACAATCCACAGTCTGATCTAGGGATCACTAGGCCCTACATCGAGACATACTCTCCGGGCATTACCGTGCATCCCATCATGGGACCACTAGGCCCAACAGAGAGAAAATCCACCTCTCAGCTTTCCTGTATATCCATCTATTCACCGGAAAGGATTCTTAGGCCCATCAAGGCACACAATATGGATTTACCGCAAGCCACAGTCTGGTTCAAGGGTTACTAGGCCAGTGGCTTCTTGATCCTCAGTCTAGTTGAGGGACCACTAAACCATGTGTTTGTCAATTTGGAGACCCACCCCACTCATTTGTGAATCCAATCTGGCCATCCCACATAAATCGAATGTGAGAACCCATCTCATCAAAGCTATCAAGAAATGGCAGGGATAGGCTGAAAATATTGTCACACCTAGAAAAACTCATGCCATGATAGAAGAGAACCACATGAAATCCCATGCATGCCAAATTTAGCAAGGAAAATACACGTGCAAGTTGATACCTGTAATGAAGCCTGTTGTAGCTGCTTGACCATGCCTTTCCCTACTTGCTCTTGCCTTCTTTTCCTTTCTTGCTCCAATGCCAAAGTGCTCCAAGAAACTCTAAGTGTCCAAGAGAGAGAGAGAGAGAGAGAATAATGAAAGAGCTCCAACACTGAACTGAAAAAAGGTTACCAATTGATCCTCAGAAGCCTTTTTATGGATGAGGCCTCTATTTTCTTAATTTTCCATTTTCCTCCTCACATGCAACCTGTGACCTTTCACCTCCTTTTTCACCTAATTTCCACTATTTCCATAAGTAATTGTGCCAAAAAATTCCATTTTTCCTTTCTAAAGCCTTATCCATTTCCTTTGCCAATTTCCTTTGCCATAAACAACCAAATGAACACCCCCTAGGATGCCTTGCCGAACATTCGACTTGGAATAAGTGTCCCATTGATTGTGGTTATTGTTTTTAACTTTTATTACATGGAATTTTCACCAGGGCTGTTACAAAACCCTCCCCCATGGGGGACACCGTCCTTGGTGTTCAATCACACATATACCTCAACAACTTGTTGAAAGAAGACATACTGCTCATGGATCTTTATAACACAACTCGTTGTAGTATTTACAATGAAATATCTGCTTAAGAGAAAAACATCATGACAACACGATAACATACTGCATAGTGGAGCTTTATAACACAACTCATTACGATATTTACAATGATCATCCTGATGAATTACCAACCCACATGACATCATAACATCATGATAACATAACCACATGATAGCAAGTAACATGACAACATAATCATAATGACATGACACCCATACCACATAGTGGAGCTTTATAACATAGCTCATGGTGGTATTTACATCCATATACATATGCACATATAACAACATCACCAAAATATATATTCCAAAACATATACCAAGTCATATACCAAAGCATATGTCAAAACATATAATAAGCATGATATCTAAGCATATACCAAACCACCATAAAGCATATACCACACCACCATATCGAAGTTGCTTTGCCTCAAATTGCAAACAAAAAATGATACATAGCCTGCCTCTGATCCACCATATCCCATGTAGCTTCATCAGGCCCAAAGTGCTTCCATTACACTTTAACATGCTCTATTGCTCGGTTCCAAAGTGTGAGCACCTTTTTTTGCAATATACATTGAGGCTTCAGCTAGAATTCTCCATCTGGTTACACCTACAATACAGACTAGTCAATCACATGATCAACATCCTTAACATACTTCTTAAGCAAAGATACATGGAAAACATAATGGACTTTCACTGTCGTAGGTAGTGCAAGTCGATAGGCTACTGACCCAATCCTCTCAATGATACTGAAGGGTCCACAAAACTATGGTGCCAACTTGGCACATGATCCAATCAGCAAGGAGCTCTTCTTTAGTTTGATGCACAAGTACACATATTCCCCAACCTATAACTCCTTGAACAACTTGTTCCTATATGCGTAACTCTCCTGCATATCCCGTGCTGCCTTTAGACTCTTCTTGATCACTTGCATTTCCTGTTCCATGTCTGCCAACATATTTGGTCCAATCAATACCCTGCTAAGTGGAACACTCCAACTAATGGGAGCGTTACAAAGCCGCCCATACAATGCCTCAAAAGGACTCATTCTCAATGACTCCTAATAATCATTGTTGTATGCGAACTCTACCAAGGGGAAATACTCTTCCTACTTTCACTATTGATGCATCACATACATCTTCAACATATCCTCCAATATCATGTTGACCCTCTCTGTCTGTCCATCTGTCTACGGATGATAAGTTGTGCTGAAGGCCAAATTTGTGCCTAAACCTGCAAATAACTCCTTCCAAAACTTGAAAGTGAACTTTGCATCCTTGTCTGACACAATCTTCTTTGGAACACCATGCAACCCGACCACATCTTTGATGAATACCTATCCTACATCGCTAGCTGAGAATGTAGACTTCACTGGAATGAAGTATGCAACCTTTGTTAACTTGTCCACAATGACCATGATGGAATCATGTTGTTTCACTGTCTAAGGAAACCCTGTGATGAAATCCATGGAAATGACCTCCCATTTCCACTCTGGAATTGTGATCGGTTGTAGCAGTCCACTTGGATGTTTACACTCTACTTTCACTCGCTGATAATCGAAACACCTCGCCATAAACTCTACTACATCCCTCTTCAAATTTGGCCAATAGTAAAATTTCTTCACCGTTGTCAGTGTCTTTTGATAACCTGGGTGACTTGAATATGGTTTTTCATGATACTCCCTCAATATTACCTTCTTGAGCTCATTGTTATTCGTTACATATACCTAGTCTTGGAACTTGACTAATCCATCTGTTGTAAGACAATAATCCATACCCTGTGCACTTGCACCTGTACCTATACTGCCACCTGTACCTATACCACTACCTGTACCTATACCTATATTATCACCTGTACATGTCCCTGTACTATCACATGTACCTAGATGCAACCTGTGCATAATCTCCATATACCTGACATCCTGCTGACCTACCTACAAGATCTTATCCTTTAAGTCTATCCCATAGGAGCTCATAGTTGCCAAGTGATGTACCTGTACCCGTCTACTAAGAGCATATACCACCCTGTTCTCTTTACCTTTGATGTACCTTATCTCAAAATCAAACTCACTAATCATGGCCAACCATCTAACCTGCCTAGTGTTCAGATTCGACTGGTCAAATAAATACCTCAACCCAAAATGATCACTGATAAGTACAAACCTCCTACCGAGAAGATAGTGTCTCCACATCTTCAATGCGTATGATCACTACTAACTCAAGATCATGTATCGGGTATTTTTGCTCATGCTCGTTTAGTTTTTGGGACTCATAACCTACCACTTGTCCATCTTGCATAAGGACTCCACTAAGTTCTCTCTTGCAAGCATCTGTGCATACCATAAACTCTTTTTCTGGATCTGCAATCCGTAACACTAGTGCATGTGTCAACAATTGCTTGAGTTTCTCAAATTTAGCCTCACACTCCTTTGTCCATTCGAACTTCTTACCTTTCCTTTGCAATGATGTGATAAGATAATAAATTTGCGAGAATTTCCTGATGAACCTCTTGTAATAGCCTGTCAGAACCATGAAAGATCTGATCTCATCCACACTCTTAGGAGCTACCTGTTGAGGTATAAAAGGTGTCTTTTTAACTCCTATTTATCCTACATTAATTATCAATCCAGGAACAATTTTCTATTTCAAGAGTGTACTCAGTCTGAGGCAGAAATTTAACCCGAGAGTAATGTTTTCTAATTTGCACTATAGTGCTTTGAATACAAGAGTAAACGGATGCTTGAAATAAAACCTACTTGCAATTAAAAGAAACTCAATGCTATAAAACTAAATCATTCACTCAAGAAATTATCAACGATTATCAGTCAAGGATGCAGTAGCAATAACTCTTTCCTTTGTCAACTAATGTAAATTAAAACAAGATCCTCAATCTGAGAACTTAGACAATAATAGCCAATGTCCTTTACAGTTGTTGATCTTACACTCCACATTAAAGCAACTGATTAGAAATGACAACTGAATTAAATTAATAATGTTTCTAATAGAAATGGAATAAACACGCTCACTGCAATAATACTCTAAAGGGAAAAACCAAATATTTGCAGGGAAGGAATGAACAGCAAAGCTAATTAGTAGAATTGAACAGCTATGTTATTCAATAGAAATGAACAACAATCTTATTTAATAGAAATAAACAGCAATCTGCAATGAACAACAAAGTCAGTTTACTGGAATGAACAACAAAGCTTTATAATTGAAATGAATAGCATAACAATATAGTTTCTCAAGATAATAATCTTATTATGATGAAAAGGAACGGCAACGTGATTCGATTACAATGTATACAATAAAAAAATCATAAATTCTTGAAACAGGAAACAGTAAGCAATGCGATTCAAATAAACTGAATTCAAACCAACCATCACATGACTGCGATTGAAAGCAATGGTACAGATAGCAAGTGGATCCACTAGGGCCGGGCCTTTAGCCGCTAGTGAAGCACCACTGAACTACTTCAGTATAAACACTAGAATGCCTATGAATGGCGCGAAGCCATGGGTGATACCAAAGGTACGTGGTAGGTATGAAGTGTTATGCTGTTACATGTTCTACTCAATATTATCATATAAATTCCTTGGCCCCATTTGAATGAATATTAAAAGAATCATTGGAGAATCTTGAAGGTGGGGTAGTTATAAGTGGCTGGTCTATGACATGTTTTTTGCATACCGATATTATTAAAGATAGATTATTCCTTTCATGACAAAGCCTTGGCCTACAAATTGTCATCCCTTGTGGGCAAGTAGGGAAAGCTTTAGGTAAAAATAATTCAAAAAAAATATTTTATCAAAAAATAATTAAAAAATTAATTATTATTAAACATAAATTATTCCTTTCATTACAAAGCCTTGGCTTATAAATTGTCATCGCATGACTTGATAATCTTAGGGTTAAAATTATTTAAAAGCTTTTATTTTATCAAAAACTTAACAAAAATATATTAAGCTGAAGCCATAACTTCTTGAAAATTGTCTTAACTAGGAAAGATTCTTAATATAATAATAAAGGGCCATTTTTTAATAATCATATATATAAAAGAGAGAGATTAATATGTAATATATAGTTTCTTTTCAAATAATATTTAATCAATAGTGAGCAAACCTTCACACGAGATAAAGTCTTTAGAAGAGGATTAGAAGGTTTATCCCTTTGCAAATGGTTAGGTTCTAGGGGGGAATAATATGTTTAATGATTTCTGAAAAGTGCTTTTTTATTTATCAAAAGTCTAAGTTGTTTAGGAAATTAGATTAATTGTGAGATAACATCATTTATAAATTAGAAAATTGTGGAGTTTTATTTTTTTAAATCTTTCTTTTTCTTCTTTTTTCTTTTTTTTTTCTTTCTTTTCTAAGTATCCATCAAAGCAAGCATCTTGGAAACAATCAATATCATCCCATAAGCTTGAAGCCAAGTAGCTCAAAGGCAGTGAAAAAACGATTTTTATAGTTTAGGGATTGGAGCAATGCCTATATGCATCTCCTAACTACTCTACCCACCTAGTGGCCCTCCAAAAGAATGTTGGGCTCTTCCTTGGAGATTTGTCACTCCTTAATAAAGATTTTAGCTCTCTCTAGAATTTTGAAAATACATGAAAAAAATGTGTCATACATGTTTTTTTCATGTATTTTCAATTTTTTTCAATGTGGGTATACTCGTAAATATGCAAAGTAGGTACTCATTCGATGTGGAATCTGATTATGC
>APFE030204811.1:0-39719 GCA_000404065.3 Pinus taeda
TGATTTTCTACTGTTCCTTTCCAAAAGGAACAACATTTGTGATTTTCTGTTGTTCCTTTTCAAAAGGAACAGCATTTGTGATTTTCTGTTGTTCCTTTTCAAAAGGAACAACATTCGTGATTTTCTGCTGTTCCTTTTCAAAAGGAACAACATTCGTGATTTTCTGCTGTTCCTTTTCAAAAGGAACAACATTTTTGCTCTTCTACTGTTCCTTTTTTCAAAGGAACAACATTATTTTTGTTGATTATTTTTGTTGTTCCTTTTAAAGAAACGACATCTCAAGTATTTGTTTGCATGGATTCTTCTCTGCTGTTCCTTTTTCAAAAGGAACACCATCGGCATATTTTTGCTCTCTTTGATCATATTGAGAATGCTTTTCGCCCATGTTCTCTCCAGTCTTTAAGATACAGCTATGCACTTATGCAATGAACATAAATCATGACATACCGAAGTGAGCGGATCATAGATCACTATTTTTATAAGGCCTAGTATTGATAAGAGGACAAGAGGAGGGACACACTTACTTCTCATCTTCATTGCCATTGTCTTATTACCATTGCTCTGGTTGGTTATCTTTATCATGACGATTTCCCTAAAAAAAAAAAAAAATTTTTATTATTACTTAGGGATAAGAGCAGAGGATTTATATCTTCCTGTTGGGATGATAAGACTTCTTCCACCATTCCCACTCTTAAGGAGTGTTGAACCACCCTTATGTGTAAATAAATAAGAAAAAGTGCTCTGCAAAAAGAAAAAAAGTAAATATGGATTATCAATTGTCAAATGCAGGATAGGGGGTCTCATCAAGAGCCAGCCTACCATGATCATAAGGATGGAAGCGAAGTGGCATTCCCATTATGGCCACCACACCAAGGATATGGTCCAAGGGTACACTAAATAAACAGACCTTGGAATAGGGGGTCTCATCACGAGCTGGCCTACCCACGTTTCGCACCTACCTTGTGAATGGCATTATGGCTACCTGGTTATCAAGCCAACATAATGGCCTACATTTTGACAAAATACTCTTCACAATACACACAAAGGATCATGGTTCCGGGGGTGAAATAAACAACTCTGCCAAGGTTATAAACACCTGTCGGCAGCAGAGCTCTGTTAATGGTATTGAAGTCGTAATGGTTACACCAATATGTATGATATCAATACTTCTTTGTCTCTTATATCCTATGAATAGATCATATTTTATGTCCCGATGTATACATCGCATGAACACTCATTACCACCAATCATGGCAACGGAACTGACAATGACTGCTGGAGATTTCGTACGATTGACAGACGTCCCATGCCCCAGCCTCGCATCATATCACGCAGGCTCTTATGTAAAACACAATCCACCTTTTTGCCTCGATTTCGGTATTTCGTTGTCTATCTAAAACATGGCATAATTTCATATGCTGTTCCTTTATGACTTGGTTACAGAATGGCTGTTGCTCCTCTATTTGATGGCTGGGACAACCTATTAGATCGCAGGGGGGAAGGTAACCTCATTACTCCATGGATTACGTGTCAGCACACCATTTGGGGAAGATAGTGTACGAAGGTATGGCATGGTTTAATGGTATGATAATTCTATTTTTATGAAAGTTGCCATCCACAATCCATTTTTGTTGCATACTCTGTGTTCTTTTCCAAAACCTTGCGACGATCATCCTCTCTGCGTCTCAAACAGCACAGGCAGTTGCTGTTCCATTGGGAATTCTGAGTGGAACCATGGGGGGAAAGGCAATTCGAAGCAAACCTCAGGAGTTGATAGTCTCCGTTGCTACCCAGGAGATCCTGGAAAAGGCGGGGTGGCTGAATTATTTCAGTCGCCTACAAGAATCGAATGAAACAGTGGCATTGGAGTTTTTGCAAAATCTGCAGGAGAACTACTCCATAGTAAGAGAGAGGCGGATAGCGGTCATTGATGATATAATTGCAGAAGTCTCGGGACTACCAGCCGCCGGACCTGTATGGGCGCTGAAGAAAGAAAGACTACAAAAGATTATGGAGATTTTCTGAGATGAAGGCCAAAGCTTGACAGTTAAGGGGAAGGGAGTTCTGCCAGCAACGTTAGGAGAACCCTGGACCGAATTAGCAAAGATAGTGCAGAGCTACATCACTTGCGAAGGGAGGAAAGACGTGGTAAGACCATGTCATCTTAAACTCTTAGCTGTTTTGAAAGAAAAATGTTCTATAAATCTGCCTGCACTCTTAAATTCATTATTGCATGATGCGGCCCGAAGCCTGAAAAAGGCACAACACGTAGAAACAGTTGTTAGCCACCATGGATTGATTCGATTGATAGTGAGCCATAGTCTCACTCAACAGTAGAGCAGCTGGGAGGAGTTCATTGCAATGATCGAGGGGGGATTTGCTACACCATCCCCAAAACCTAAACATTCCTCTAGCACACTAGAATGATCAGAAAAATGCAGAGAATTGGCAGCAGAAAAACATGTTGCTCCAAAACGAAAACATTCTTCAAATACACCAGAATGACCAAAAAAACGCAGAAAATTGGTAGCAGAAAAACATGTTGCTAGTACACCTGAACAACCTGAGAGACCAAGGAAATCAGCCTGGCTAGCCCGGATACAAGGGAGGCTGGATCCAGAAGAACACCAGCCAGCCAATCGAGATAACGGACGAACCTCCAGAAGCAGAAGGAGGACCTTCCGAAGAAAATGCTGAAAAATTTGGGGCCGAGGCTGAGGAGCCTGGAGAAGGAGTCGAGGAGGGAGATGAGCACTCCAAAACAGAAACAGAAGCTGAACACTCCAAGGCAGTCACTGAGCAGTCCAATCAAGAGGAGGAAGTAGTACAGCTGGAGGGCAGCCCGCCGCGGGACCCTATGGGTGAAGATGAATTGGCTGCAATCCTGGCCAATATGGGGGAGTATGGCCAACCCTCCAGCCCAACAGGCCTCCCTGACGGACCTCCGGAGGAAGACACACCTGAGAAATCACATGTAGAAAAGGCAGGAGAAGAAAACCTGCCCGTTCATGATGAGGAAATAAGAGACACCAATCGGGAACAATCTGTTCCCAAGACACCAGAAGAAATTCGAGACGGAGTAGGAGCAGATTTAAGGGCCAGTCATGAACCCTCTACTGAGGCAATAGAAATCAAGAAATTAAGGAGGAAACAGCAGAGGTTGCTGAGCACTATAGCCCAGCGCCGATAGCAAATTCGGATTCTGAAAGCCAACCTGAGGATACGAAGGACCACAAGGAAAAGAAAAAGGGCCACTATAGAAAAATCCCGTAGGACAAGAAGACGCAGGACTTATAGCCGCTCTGTTGGTCAAAACCCCGCTGGAAGACCTACTGCCATTCCAAATGACATTGAAGAACAGACTGCTGTTCCAAATGACGTTGAAGAACAGACTGTTGTTCCAATTGACACTGAAGAATGGAGTGTCGTTCCAATTGAGGCAGAGGAATAGGAAGATGTTCCAATAACAGGGGGACCACAACAACCTTTCATTCATGTTAAGAAAGAAAAAGAGAGTAAGGAGATCCAAACAGAGGCACCACCCTCATGGGTAATTCGGGTTCTGAACTCCAAACACCATAACAAAAATGTTCAGGTAAAACTCCCAGCCTCTACGGCTCTATGGAAAAAGGATCCAAAAACAAGAACCTTGCACAAGATGATGAAGCAAGCTCAGCAAGAAGTTGAACAGCTGAGAGAACAAACAGTCCCCCGGGAGAAATACGAAGAGTTAAAACAACAACTTCAGAATATTAGTCAGTTCGAGAGCCAGGCCCTCAAAGGATAGCAAAAGGAGCAAGAAAAGGTTGCCAAGGTAACTCATCGATTAGATATTGTTATTAAGCAGATGGACACTGTGTGTTCTTTGTATAATGATGTTCTGACCTGTAGGGCCCCTACTAAAAACTATGCTTTATTTTTGCTTGAACGATATTTATGATTAAAGATAAAAGCTGTTAGGGCGGGTGCCCCTATCCAAATCAATATTGTTAATGATTTCATAGATTGTTGCAAGCATTATGGAATTAAGGTTCAAAGATTATTGTGTGAATTTTACTTGCACAACCTCGTGCTAGACTAGGAAACTGACTTAAATCCTAGCCCTTTTGTTGGTGACATACAATTGCAAGCCTTCGTTTCATTTGGGGTTAATCAGCTGAAATGGCTCAGAGCTTATAACACTTTTAAGAGACAGGAAAATAGCCTAGACTTGTGGGTGAGAGACAAGCCTAGAGATCCAGTGCTGTTATGGAGAGCACATAGGAGCCTTATGAGGACCCTGGGTGTCATGGAGATATTAGGACCCACGCATGAGGACCTAATTCGACACAGTCTGGAATATTTTCAGACTATTAAAGACCTCGCCATCGATGCTGCAAAATTTCGATACCGGACTTCTAGCCCAAACATCTAGCTCAGGGAACCATTCAAATACGAAAATTTTGAGCTGGCTGCCAGCCGATTGAACCTTTATGGGGAGCGTATTTTGCAAGCAGGGCCATCCTGGTTAGGGTATCGATTTCGTAGTCCAATCATTTGGCACCCTGCACCCGGATATCAGGCCTTGTATGAAATGCCTGCAGGTCAAACAAATCAGTTCTTTGATGATCTAGTTGCTCATCACGGTTGTAGGCCTCCACATGAGGTTCCCTCTTCGACCTATTCTCTTACCGCCTTACATGTCAACTATAATGTTTTCATGAGGGCATGAAACAGGGTAAGCAGGGGGGTGTGTGAAGCACTCGAAAGGTATGCTTTTGACAAACAATTTAGTGGCTTTTCAGTAACATTTGTAACCTTTTCTGCATCATGAACTCAAAGAAATAAAGAATTCTAATAAAACGTGTGAGAATGAACATGGAAAGCTTAATCGCTGATAATTGTCATTTTTCTATGCAGGGAAAGGTGGAAACGAAGAGCTGTCGTTCAAAAGGGAAAGGCAGAGGAGGAATAACTGTTGTCCCTCTAGAAGGGAACCGGATGCAAACGAGATCGAGCAGATCAAAGCAGAACAACCCAAGAAAGGAAGAAGGGATACCAATTCGGCGAAAAAGGGAAAGAAAAAGTAAAGGATTAACAGCTTGGCGAATCCCTCAGGATCTTTGATCCTGAGGGATCGCTGTTTTACTTATTTTTGTTACCTAGATATCCCCGCCGTTACTTTTATAAAAAGGAACAACATCGTTAAGCAAAGGGAATTTTTTTTGTAACTTTCAGTTTTTAGACTAAACTTTGATCATCGAGTCTCACTGAGACCTAGTTTACTGTATGTTTGTTGATGCGTTAATATAAAAGACCTGGTGTTTATTTCATATTTGCGTCTGGAGTAATCTAAGGTGGTGTACCATTGGAAGCTAAGGGCCCGGCTCCGAAGGACACTTGCTTTTGTATCATTATAACTTGATTTCTGCGTGGTTTGCTTATCTTTATTGCTCGATAATCTGATATGCTTTTCATGTGCTATTCCATGCTCTGCTACGATTAATTCATTAATGGTTCTTTTAGGAAATTTGTTTAGTGACTCTGCATTGCATGATTGAATCTTTTCAGAGTTGATTGCATGTTATTAGTCTAAACCAGCTATTTCTGTTACAGAGCGTCTGTATTGAATATTACTGTTATTGGATTCATTTGAAATCCTGATTATTGGAATCCGAAAGTGATGTTATTCTATTTGGAAACATAGTCGTATTATCGTTAATTGTCAGATTACTATATTAGTGTGAGGTGTGCATATATGATCGATTACTGTTGTTCCATAATTCATCAATGAGTGCTGTTCCATAAAGTACATTCCATCCAATTTGCCTTAAGAGAGAAGATTGTTATTTCATTACAGAGTGTGAGTTTGGTTCAATAGAGCAAGTTTGGTTCTGACTCGCGAGACTTAATTCTTTTGATTGTTGTTCCATTTACTGTCGTTCCATTTTAGACTTGCTGTTCCATTTCCTATTTGCTGTTCTATTTTACTTTCTGCCGTTCCATTTACTTGCATATGTTGCTTTGGTGTGAGAGAAGGTCTAAGGCTATAGAGAGCCTCAGCAGTCGCTGCCTAGCTCCCAGACCTATGGTCCATGCTCTAATTTCCTTTCCATCAGTTTCTAGAGGGATGGGTTATCGCTTCTGCACCCTTGACTGATAAGCTGTCTTGTGTGATTTTATCCTTTTGAAGTAATTTAGTCATAGTTTAGCATCTGTTTGCTCTTGTATTTTTTGAACGTTGTACTACTAAGCATTACTCTGACGAATAGCCTCGAATTGAGTTACTCTTTGCAATAACAAAATGTTCCCGGATTGACTTATTAATGTGGGATAATTAGAGGTGAAAGAGACCCTAGTTACAGCTCTACATTTTTCCGCCGTTGCCGGGGAAAGAGTATAGCCATTTTTCTTTTACAGAGTAGTGTGTGAATCTGCTAGGGGAGAGTTGGATTTTAAAAACGGAAGGTAAGAACCTGCGTACGGAGCATGTAAAAGCCCTGCTCCACCATCCGCTCTCCTAGCAGAATTGCTGGTTGAATAGGATTTAGTAGTTTATTAGAGTGCATGACTAAGAAGAAAAAGCCAGAAAGGAATATCAAACCTCCATCCAAACCCGAAAAAGCCAAAGGGCCGGTGACCCTTCGCCGAACAACCTTCATATACGAAATCTATAAGAAAACTGAATCTCAGCCATCAGTAGGCCCCAGAAAGATCAATTCTAAATAGCCCACTAGCTCCCTTCAGGCCACAGGATCACCATCTGAAGCCTTTGCTGAGGTGCATAGTCAAACCGATGAACAGGACTTTCAAGAAATTGAAAATTCTATTCCAGAACGACTGCAGGAAGGGAATCTAAGCAATCTTTATGAAGGAGAAGGGGAAACAGGGGAAGTAGGGGAGCCAAGGTCTCCTCCTAGGATAATTCAGCCATTAAATAGTCTAGATAAGGGGAGCGCGGTAAAAATTATTATTGAAGACATCCCATTTCCTCAGACAGAAATTCCAGATAGGGGAAGTGTTATTAAAACAATCCTTGTCAAGGTTGTTCCTTCTCAGCCTAGGAATACCCTCCTAGAAATCCCGGAAGGTTATTGGCATATATTCGATCCCATGGCATAGAATCAGCCAAATACTCAAACTTCTACATTGCAATATCCTATAGTGGATTCCGCAACAAATGCGCCCATGAAAGCAATCCCTCTTCAACACATTCCTACATTTCACGGACTTACATCAGAGGACCCCGATGCATTCTTATTTGATTTGATGTGCTATGCAGGGGATATGATTACACCACTGCCCCCCAGAAATTAAAATTGTTCCCCTCCACTTTGAAAGGGGCGGCTCTAAGATGGTTTATGGGTTTAGGTGGTGGAGTCATAAATAACTGGGAACAAATGAAAGAATCTTTCCTAAAGAAATATCATGATTATTGTAGGTCTAGAGAATTAAAAGATGAAATTTTCCAAATGACAGCTAGACCAAATGAAACATTAGAAGAATACGGATTCGTTTCTAGTATAATTTACAGAGATCCCCCTATGCATCACTACCTCTGCCTGATAATGTGTTAAAAACTGCATTGATCAGAGGCATGAAATAATAGTGGATTGAAACATTAAATATCATGGGAAAAGGGGATATTTATCAAGAGAATTTTGCTGACATCATTGATTTATGTATCAGGAGTTCAAGAGGCAGCACAAGGATAAAACCAGCAGAATATGATCGGTTTTTCAGAGATAACAAAATATCAACAGAAGGAGTAACACGTGAAGAAGTTGGAAATTTATTAGAAAATTTTAAAACTGATATTCTGGGGACATTAACTACACAACTTGATATTGTGCAGGCTAAACAAAAGCAGATGGAGGCAGAACAAAATCTGGCAATTTTCTGCCCCCGATGTAGAAGAAAACATAGCCACAAGGAATGTCCACTGGATGCAGTTCAAACATGTGCTATATGTACAAAAGATCACCTTACTGAGAGTTGCCCCTCACTTCCTGGATTGAAGGCAATATATAAGGAATCAGAAGAAGAACCAGAACCAGCATACTTCGTTAACCAGCGTCGCCAATGGCAACCAAGGCAATCTGGTATGTTTTCAGACCCAACTTCTTCTTTCCAGCCTCCGCAGTATAATGCTCAGCAATATAGTATGTGGAAAAACCAATATCCACCCCCATTTCCGAACTAGTCATCACAGTCGTTCCCTTCTCCAAATACGTGGATGAACCAAACAAGCCAATTCAGCTGGCCGAATTTTCCTTACACCCCACCATATTGGTAGAATAACTCATATCCTCCACAATGGATCCCCCCTACTTCACAAGGTTCACCCTGGCAGACAAACTCGCCAAAATCGACATATCAGCCAACATGAACTATTCCACTCCCTCAACCGACTCTGCCAGCTTTACAACAAAACCCACAGTCTAATGTGAGACCGCAACTCCCAGCCCAAGCCAATCCCAATCCAAATAATAGACCGGTCCAATCCCTCCAAATCATGGAAACATCAGAAATCGGACCTGACCTAAGGGAGTGCAATGATCTTCAGTTAAGATCTGGATGTATAATAGAAACAGAGGGAGACAAAACAGTTCATATTGAAGATCAGTTACCAATAGAACAACCGTTACAACAAGAAGGTGTAAATAAGGAACAAACCCATCATCAAGCAAGTACATCCTCTCCTCCCTTCCCAGAACGATTAGTCATGCCACGACTGGTGCAATATCCAGACTTTGACATTCTGGGAGAATTACAAAATATGGACATAAGAATTCCATTCCTCCAAGCCATTCAGGACATCCCTATATATGCAAAAACTATAAAAGAATTGTGCATAAAAAAATCAAGGAGGAATACAACCACTAACCCAAGAGTCCCAGTAGTCGGTACTTTATCTGACCTGTTATCAGGAAAAGAGACACCCATTAAATATGAAGATCCCAGAAATCCAATTGTAACTGTTCAAATCTATGGTCAGACCCTGACTAATGCTTTAGTTGATCTAGGAGCTCCAATCAATATTTTGACAACCTCTACCTGCCAAAAGCTCGGCATTACATCAGTAGAACCTACTTCTACTTTGTTAGAATTGGCAGACCGATCTGTAGTTCGACCGGAAGGTACTCTATACGATGTCATGGTTTCTGTAGATTCTTGGGAATACCCAGCCGATTTCCTAATAATTAATCCAAAAACCCGACTGGATGGACATTTGCTAATTCTAGGTAGACCTTGGCCTGCTACTGTCGATGCTTACATTGGTTGTCGGTAGGGAAACATGACCATAACTAGAGGACCAGATATTAAAAATCTAGTTCTATATCCTCCAGCACAGCCAAGTCTTACAATGATCAAAGCTAACCAACACCCTGTGTCATACCTTACTAACAATATCAGATCCCCATTGACTATACAGAAGTCTCTAGACTTTATAGACCAAACAAAAGATGATGCCATCAATAATTTCATTAGTCAAACTGAATCTAGATCTCACACACATTGTTTCATGATAGAAGCAACATTTGATACTGAACTAGAAGAAGATCCTTTGAAAGATGCGCATGACCAAACAATACTTGTGACTGTTGTTGCCAACAGTAAAGTAGTGGAAATTGAACCGGGTAAGACTCTAAATATCAATGCCAACCTCACACCGAACCAAGAAACAAATCTCATCCATCTGTTACGAAAGTATCAAGAAGCATTTGCGTGGGATTACCCTGATATGAAAGGGATTGATCCTCAATTATGCACCCACCACATCTATATAGAAAAAGATGCAAGACCTGTTAGTCAACCGCAAAGAAGACTCAACCCCCATCTAAAAGAGGTTGTAAAAGCTGAACTTCAGAAACTTTTAGATGTTAATTTTATCTATCCTATTTCCGATAGTAAATGGGTCTCTCCGTTGGTGGTGGTACCCAAGGAAAATGGAAAATGGAGGATTTGTGTGGATTACAGGAAGTTAAATAAAGCCACACAAAAAGATCACTTCCCTCTCCCATTCATAGACCATGTATTGGACACTTTAGCAGGAAAGAAATTTTTTTCTTTCCTGGATGACTTCAGTGGATACATCCAGATTCAGATTGCCCCTGAAGACCAAGATAAAACTACCTTTACTTGTCCTTGGGGAACGTTTTCCTATCGAGTTCTACCCTTCGGCCTATGTAATGCTCCTGCTACATTCCAAAGGGCTGTCCTTAGCATCTTTGCAGATTTAATAAATGATGGACTTGAGGTGTACATGGATGACTTTACACCATATGGAGATAATTTTGATCCATCTTTAGATACTCTAGAAAAAGTCCTACAACATTGCATCGCTACCAGGCTTTGCCTAAGCCACGAAAAATGTTATATGATGATGACAGAAGGGCTTATTCTAGGACACTATGTTTCAGCAGCTAGCATTCAGGTAGACCCGGCTAAAATTCAAATACTTTTGCTTATCCCCACCCCCACTACTCAAATAGAGGTACGCAGCTTCCTTGGATTTTCTGGGTATTATAGATGATTTATAGAACATTACTCACATATTGCTACACCTCTATATGCTCTAACTGGTAATGTTGATTTCTTGTGGACATAAAAATGTGACCATGCTTTTAAGGAATTAAAGAAGCTTGTATCAACAGCCCTAGTCCTTCGAGGACCAAATTGGAATTTACCATTCCAAATCTCATCTGATGCCTCGGATACAGCAATCGGTGCAGTCCTGGGGCAGGAAGAGGATAAAAAACCATATGCTATCTACTATATCAGCAAAAATTTAGCCTCTATCGAATTGAATTATACTGTCACTGAAAAAGAATTCCTGGTTGTAATATATGTTGTTAATAAGTTTAGACATCATATCACAGGCTATCCCGTTATGTTATATACAGATCATTCTACTATCAAATATTTGGCAAATAAGCATGTTACAAATGTTAGAATAACCAGATGGTTGATCTTATTGCAGGAGTTCGATATCACAATCAAGGATCGACCTAGAAAGGAGAACCCTGTAGCCGATTTTCTCTCACGAATACCAAAATCAATTGAAACAGCAGCAGTGGAAGATCAATTTCCTGATGAGCACCTGTTTGTTGTTGTTGTTCGAACACCCTAGTATGCTGATGTTGCCAATTACCTTGCAGTAGGTAAGCTACTGAAAAACTTAACCCCTCATGAACGTAAGAAGATTGTTCAGAAGAGTACTCGATTTTCGTGGATTGGGGGCTATTTGTTCCACACAGGGGCAGACATGCAAATTAGGAGATGTATTCGGAAAGATGAAATTTTCGACGTTTTAAAAGCCTGTCATGACGGACCATGCGGGGGAAACTTTGCTGAAAAGAGAACATCACATAAAGTATTGCAGACAGGATACTATTAGCCTACAATTTTCAAAGATGCGAAAAAATTTGCCCAAGCCTGTGACAGTTGCTAGCGAGCAGGACGACCTGGTCAAGCCGACAAAATGCCTCTGAGGCCACAATTAGTCATTGAGCCATTTGAACGATGGGCTCTTGATTTCATTGGACCCATCAATCCATCATCAAATTAGAGAACATACATCCTGGTGGCGACAGACTATGTTACCAAATGGGTCGAGGCCGAATCATTGCCTAGAGCTACAGAAGATTCTATAATACAATTCTTGTTCCATTTGTTTGTGCATTATGGACTTCCGAGAGAACTAATTATAGATGGAGGACCACAATTTGTTGGAAATAAATTAGCTGCAACAATTAACAACTATCATTTCCAGCATAAAATTACTACCCCATATCACCCGCAGGCGAATCGGCAAGTAGAAAGTAGCAACAACGTAATAGAATCAATTTTAACAAAAACCATTGCATCACATAGGCGTGATTGGGCCGCCCGATTACCTAAAGCACTGTGGGCTTATAGAACCACATGGAGGAGTACCACAAGCTATTCACCCTATCAATTAGTGTTTGGAAAACAACCTATCTTCCCCATAGAATTTGAAATCCAAACGCTACGAACTGCACAGGAAGTCGGCCTAGATCTAAGTGAGGCACAAATCAATCGATTACAGCAGATTAATGAATTGGACGAAATCAGGCTCTCTGTATTACAAAATACAACACTTATTCAACAACAGCGAGCTAAATGGCATGATGCACTTATCAAGAACAAAGTCTTTCACGAAGGAGACTGGGCTCTGTTATATGACTCTCAGTTTCAGGACTTCCTGGGGAAACTTCAGACTCGATGGTTGGGACCATACGAAATCCAGAAAGTACATGATAATGGGACCCTTACTCTGATCACAATTGATGGTTCTGGATATGCATTCAAGGTAAATGGCCACCGAGTTCGTCTCTATCGAAAGCCACTCACTCGGGAATCCTTCTGTCAGCAGCTATGTCAAGACACCGATATGGAAATTTTAGGAGAGGAAGCAAAATCTTCCTCACCTATAATTTAGTAAGGAATTCATTTTTCTATAACTTGTACATAAGTTCTTGTATATATGTTTTCTTGATCTTTCTTTTAATTTTTGCATTCTCTGTGTTCTTGTTGTTCCTTTTCCAAAAGGAAAAGCATTTGCGTGTTTCTGTTGTTCCTTTTCAAAAGGAACAACATTTGAGTGTTTCTGCTGTTCCTTTTCCAAAGGAACAACATTCGAGTGTTTCTGCTGTTCCTTTTCAAAAGGAACAACATTTGAGTGTTTCTGCTGTTCCTTTTCAAAAGGAACAGCATTTGAGTGTTTCTGTTGTTCCTTTTCAAAAGGAACAGCATTTGAGTGTTTCTGCTGTTCCTTTTCAAAAGGAACAAAATTCGTGTGTTTCTGCTGTTCCTTTTCAAAAAGAACAACACTTGTCTGTTTTTGCTGTTCCTTTTCAAAAGGAACAACACTTGGATGTTTCTGTTGTTCCTTTTCAAAAGGAACAGTGCTTGTGTGTTTCTACTGTTCCTTTTCAAAAGGAACAACACTTGTGTGTTCTGCTGTTCCTTTTCAAAAGGAACAACATTCGTGATTTTCTGTTGTTCCTTTCAAAGAAACGGCATCTCAAGTATTTGTTTGCATGGATTCTTCTCTGAGGAACACCATCGGCATGTTTTTGCTCTTATCGAGTATGCTTTGCGCCCATGTTCTCCCCAGTCTTTAAGATACAGCTATGGACTTATGCAATGAACATAAATCATGATATACTGAAGTCAGCAGATCATAAATCGCTATCTTTATAAGGCCTAGTATTGATAAGAGGACAAGAGGAGGGACACACTTACTTTTTATCTTCGTTGTCATTGTCTTATTACCGTCGCTCTGGTTGGTGATCTTTATCATGAAGATTTCCCTAAAATTCTTTTTTGATTATTACCTAGGGGTAAGAGCAGAGGATTTATATCTTCATGTTGGGATGATAAGACTTCTTCCACCATTCCCCACTCTTAAGGAGTGCTGAACCACCCTATGTGTCAAAATAAGAGAAAAAGTGCTCTGCAAAAGAAAAAAGTAAATATGAATTATTTCATTGTCAAATGCAGGTAGGGTGGTCTCATCAAGAAGCCAGCGCTACCATGCATCATAAGGATGGAAGCGAAGTGGCATTCCCATTATGGCCACCACACCAGGGATATGGTCCAAAGGTATACTAAATAAACAAACCCTGGAACAGGGGTCTCATCACGAGCCGGCCTGCCCACGTTTCGCACCTACCTTGTGAATGGCATTATGGCTATCTGGTTATCAAGCCAGCATAATGGCCTACATTTTGACAAAGCACTCTTCAAAATACACACAAAGGATCATGGTTCCAAGTGGTGAAATAAACAACTCTGCCAAGGTTATGAACACCTGTTGGCAGCAGAGCTCTGTTAATGGTATTGAAGTCGTAATGGTTACACCAACAGGTATGATATCAATACTTCTTCGTCTCTTATATCCTTTGAATAGATCATATTTTATGTCTCGATGTATACATCGCATGAATACTCATTACCACCAATCATGGCAACGGAACCGACAATGACCGCTGGAGATTTTGTATGCTTGACAGACGTCCCATCCCCCGGCCTCTCATCATATCACGCAGGCTCTTATGTAAAATGTGATCTACCTTTTTGCCTTGATTTCGGTATTTCGTTGTATTTCTAAAACATGGCATAATTTCATATGTTGTTTCTTTATGACTTGATTTCTGAATGGCTGCTGCTCCTCTATTTGACGGCTGGGGATAACCTATCAGATCGTGGGGGGGGAGGTAACCTCATTACTCCATGGATTACGTGTCGGCACACCATTCGGGCAAGATAATGTACAAAGGTATGATAATTCTATTTTATGGAAATTGCCGTCCATGATCCTTTTTTGTTGCATGCTCTGTGTTCTTTTCCAAAACTCTACGACGATCACCCTCTCTGCGTCTCAAAAAGCACAGGCAGTTGCTGTTCCATTAGAATTCTGAGTGGAACCATGGGGGGAAAGACAATCCGAAGCGAACCTCAGGAGTTGACAATCTCCGCTGCTACCCGCGAGATCCTGGAAAAGGCAGGGTGGCTGAATTATTTCAGTCGCCTACAAGAATCGAATGAAGCAGTGGCATTGGAATTCCTGCAAAATTTGCAGGAGAACTACTCCATAGTAAGAGAAAAACGAATAGCGGTCACTGATGATATCATTGCAGAAGTCTCGGGACTACCAGCTGCCGGACTCGTATGGACGCTGAAGAAAGAAAGACTACAAAAGGTTATGGAGATTTTCCAGGATGAAGGCCAAAGCTTGACAGTTAAAGGGAAGGGAGTTCTGCCGGCAACATTAGGGAAAACCTGGACTGAATTAGCAAAGATAGTGCAGAGCTACATCACTTGCGAAGGGAGGAAAGACGTGGTAAGACCACGTCATCTGAAACTCTTAGCTATTTTGAAAGGAAAATGTTCTGTAAATCTCCCTGCACTCTTAAATTTGTTATTACATGATGTGGCCCGAAGCCTGAAAAAGGCACAGCACATAGAAGCAGTCATTAGCCACCATCGATTGATTCGATTGATAGTGAGCCATAGTCTCACTCAACAACAGAGTAGTTGGGAGGAGCTCATCGCAATGATTGAGGGGGGATTGGCTGCACCATCCCCAAAACCTAAACATTCCTCTAGCACACCGGAACGATCAGAAAAACGCAGAGAATTGGCAGCAGAAAAACATGTTGCTGGTACACCCGAACAACTTGAGAGACCAAGGAAATCAGCCTGGCTGGCCCGGATATGAGGAAGGCTGGAAAAGATCCAGGGGACCACTACCCAGCCAATTGAGATTACGGACGAACCTCCAGAACTAGAAGGAGGACCTTCCGAAGAAAATGCTAAGCAATCTGGGGCCGAGGCTGAGAAGCCTGGAGAAGGAATTGAGGAAGGGGACGAGCACTCTGGAACAGAAACAGAAGTTGAACACTCCAAGGTAGCCACCAAGCAGGCCAATCAAGAAGAGGAAGTAGTACAGCCAAGGGGCAACCCGCTGTAGGACCCTGTGGGTGAAGAGGAATTGGCAGTAGTCCTGGCCAATATGGGGGAGTATGGCCAACCCTCCAGCACAGCAGGCATCCCTGACGGACCCTCGGAGGAAGAAACACCTGAGAAAGCGCATGCAGAAAAGGTAGGACAAGAAAACTTGCCCGTTTACGATGATGAAATAAGAGACACCAATCAGGAACAATCTATTCCCAAGACACCAGAAGAAATTCTAGACGGAGTAGGAGCAAATTTAAGGGCCAGTCATAAACCCTCTGCCGAGGTAATAGAGATTAAGAAATTAAGGAGGAAACAGCAGAGGTTGTTGGGCACTATAGCCAAGCTCCGACAACAAATTAGAATTCTGAAAGCCAACTTGAGGATACAAAGGACCGCAAGCAAAAGAAAGAGGGCCACTGCAGCAAAACCCGTAGGACAAGAAGACGACAGACTTATAGCCGCTCTGTTCGTCGAAACCCCATTAGAAGACCTACTGCCGAAGAACAGACCGTTGTTCCAAATGACATTGAAGAACAGACTGCTATTCCAAATGACATTGAAGAACAGACAGCTGTTCCAAATAACGTTGAGGGACAGACTACTATTCTAATTGACCCTGAAGAACGGATGGACATTCCAATTGAGGTAGAGGAACAGCAAGATGCTCCGATGACAGGGGGACCACAGCAACCTTTCATTCGTGTTAAGAAAGAAAAAGAGAGTAAGAAG
Organism: Pinus taeda; assembly: GCA_000404065.3. Taxonomy (NCBI): domain Eukaryota; kingdom Viridiplantae; phylum Streptophyta; class Pinopsida; order Pinales; family Pinaceae; genus Pinus; species Pinus taeda. Next base: position 16,197 of record APFE030204811.1, read on the forward strand.
ACCCAAATAGAAGCACCACCCTCAGGGGTAATTCGCGTTCTAAACTCCAAACATCATAACAAAAAGGTTCAGATAAAATTCCCAGCCTCTACGGCTCTATGGAAAAAGGATCCAAAAACAAGAACCTTGCACAAAATGATGAAGCAAACTCAGCAAGAAGTTGAACAGCTGAGAGAACAAACAGTCCCCCGGGAGAAATACGAAGAATTACAACAACAACTTCAGGATATTAGTCAGTCCGAGAGCCAAGCCTTTGAAGGATGGCAAAAGGAGCAAGAAAAGGTTGCCAAGGTAACTTTTTGATTAGATATTGTTATTAAGCAGATGGACACTGTGTGTTCCTTGTATAATGACGTTTTGACCTGTAGGGCCCCTGCTAAAAATTATGCTTTATTTTTGCTTGAACGATATTTGCGATTAAAAATAAAAGCCGTTAGGGCAGGTGCCCCTATCCACATCAATACTGTTAATGATTTTATAGATTGTTGCAAGCATTATGGAATTAAGGTTCAAAGATTATTGTGCGAATTTTACTTGCACAACCTAGTGCTAGACTAGGAAACTGACTTAAATCCTGGCCCTTTTGTTGGCGACATACAATTGCAAGCCTTCGTTTCATTTGGAGTTAATCAGCTGAAATGGCTCAGAGCTTATAACACCTTTCAGAGACAGGAAAATAGCCTAGACTTATGGGTATGAGCCGAGCCTAGAGACCTAGTGATGCTATGGAGAGAGCATAGGCGCCTTATGAGGACCCCGGGTGTCATCAAGATATTAGGACCCATGCATGGAAACTTGATCCGACATAGTCTAGAATAATTTCTGACTATTAAAGACCTTGCCATCGATGCTGCAAAATTCTGATATCGGACCTCTAGCCCAAACATGTAGCTCAGGGAACCATTCAAATACGAGAATATTGAGCTGGCTGCCAGCCGATTGAACCTTTATGGGGAACGTATTCTGCAAGCATGGCCATCCTGGTTAGGGTATCGATTTCGTAGTCCAATTATTTGGCACCATGCACCCAGATATCAGGCCTTGTATGAAATGCCTGCAGATCAAATAAATCAGTTCTTTGATAATCTAGTTGCTCATCATGGTTGTCGGCCTCCTCACGAGGTTCCCTCTCCGGCCTATTCTCTTTCTGCCTTGCATGTCAACTATAATGTTTTCATGAGGGCATGAAACAGGGTAAGCAGGGGGGTGTGTGGAGCACTTGAAAGGTATGCTTTTGACAAACAATTTAGTGGCTTTTCAGTAATATTTGTAACCTTTTCTGCATTATGAATTCAAAGAGATAAAGAATTTTAATAAAATGTGTAAGAATTAACATGGGAAGCTTAATCATTGATAATTGTTGTTTTTGTATACAGGGAAAGGTGGAAACAAGGAGTTGTCGTCCAAAAGTGAAAAACAGAGGAGGAATAACTGTTGTCCTTCTAGAAGGGAACCGGATGCAAACGAGATCGAGCAAATCAAAGCTGAATAACCCAGGAAAGGAAGAAGGGATACCAATTCGGCGAAAGAGAGAAAGGAAAGTAAAGGATTAACAGATTGGTGAATCCCTCAGGATCTTTGATCCTGAGGGATCGATGTTTTACTTATCTTTGTTACCTAGATATCCCCACCGTTACTTTTATATAAAGGAACAACATCGTTGAGCAAAGGGGACTCCTATTTTTGTAATTTTCAGTTTCAGACAAAACTTTGATCATTGAGTCTCATTGAGACCTGGTTTACTGTACATTTTTTGATGCGTTAATATAAAATACTTGGTGTTTATTTCATCTTTGTGTCTAGAGTAACCTAAGGCGGTGTACCATTGGCAGCTAAGGGCCCGGCTCCGAAGGACACTTTCTTTTTTATCATTATACTGTGATTTATGCGTGGTTTGCTTATCTTTATTACTCGGTAATATGATATATCTTTCATATGCTATGCTATGCTCTGTTACGATCAATGCATTAATGGTTTTTCTCAAAAAATCCGTGTAATGACTCTGCACTGTATAATTGGATCTCTTCAGAGTTGAATCGCATGCTTTTAGTCTCAAACCAGTTATTTCTGTTACAGAGAATCTATGTGAATATTACTGTCATTTGATTCATTTGAAATCCCGATTATTGGAATCTAAAAGTAATGTTATTCTGTTTAGAAACATAGTTATATTACCCTTAGTTGTCAGATTACTATATTAATGCGAGGTGTGCATATATGGTCGATTATTGTCGTTCCATAATTCATCAATGAGTGATGTTCCATAAAGTATATTCCATCCAGTTTAAGAAAGAAGAATGTTATAGCAGAGTGTGAGTAAGTTGGTTTTGACTCGCGAGATTTAGTTCTTTTGATTGCTGTTCCATTTACTGTTGTTCTATTTACTGCTGTTCCATTTACTGTTGTTCCATTTCCTTTTTGATGTTCCATTTTACTTGCTGCCATCCCATTTACTTGCATTTGTTGTTTTGGTGTGAGAGAAGGTCTAAGGCTGTAGTGAGCCTCAGCAGACGCTGCCTAGCTCCTAGACCTATGGTCCATGCTCTAATTTCCTTTCCATCAGTTTCTAGAGGGATGGGTTATCGCTTCCGTACCCTTGACTGATAAACTGTCTTGTGTGATTCTATCTTTTTGGAGTAATTTAGTTATAGTTTAGCATCTGTTTACTTTTGTATTTCCTGAACGCTATACTACTAAGCATTACTCGGATGAATAGCTTCGGATTGAATTACTGTTTGCAATAACAAAACATTCCCGGATTGATTTAATAATGTAGGATAATTAGAGGTGTGGGAGACCCTAGTTATAGCTCTACACTTCTCACCTTATATCTAACAGGGGGTGAAATGATGGTCATCTACAAGCTTCAAAGCCACATCAACCGAGTCTGAGCCACAACCTGCCACACCAGTTTCAAAGTTGTAGCCAGAGACAAAGATGCCCGTGAACATGCCTTCAGTTGGCAATCTGGGACACTTCCTCTAGCAGAAGACTTCAACTTCTTGCCAGTTTTGGAAGAGTTCCAGGAACAAAATTGAGAACACTTCCTCTAGGAGAAGACTCCAGCTTCTTGCCAGTTTTGGAAGAGTTCTAGGAATTGCATTAAGCATTCCAGAGTTGTTGGTCATCCTTAAACCATCATAGGTTAAAACTTCCCTTTTCAGGTTGAAGTTTTACCTTTTATGCGGGGTGAGACCTCCCTTTTATGGTTGAAGGTTTCCCTTTTTAAAACAATAGGATAACTTCCTCTAGCAGAAAACTTCAGTTTCTTGCCAGTTTTGGAAGAGTTCTGGGAACTGCACTAAGCGTTCCAATTTTGGTGGTCATCCTTAAACCACCGCCCTTTATACCAATATTTCATAGAGCACATTCAGCCTAGTGCTGCCATGCATTTTTTCACATTTTGTATTTCAGCTCTCTTCTTGGACTCATACATAACCCTTCAGATTAAGGGGGGGAATGTTGGACACCTAATCCTAAATGGGTTAGTGTGGAAGTCGAATGGACAAAAGCAGTCCGAGAGACCTTGGAATGTGAATCCCAACGGTCACATAATGTACTATAAATGTATATCATTTGTGAATAAAAATTTTACTGCATGATTTATCTTTCATATTTCTCTCGGTCCCCATGTGTGTTTAACAGGTCAAGACCTTCATATCAATGGGAAACTTATATGGCATGATGATCAAATTTTTTACAGCTTGAATTTTTAGAATAACTCTTTCGGTCTTGCAGCTACTGGACATCTACTGGTGCAGTTCATAAAATGTGAAAATAGTTAAGATAGTTTTATCTACTATAAATATTGCTAGTTTAATAGGATGTAGATGCACATCTATTTTGAGTCCTTTTTCTAAGTTTCGTTCCTGGTAAATTAGGTGACACCATTGCAGCCTGGGAGCTCAACACACACACTGCTACCAATGGTATTGTTTCAAAACATATCTCCTGGACAGGAAAATTCTCTTTTGTAGCCGGAAGTAAAAAATAATCAACAAATTGTTTGGTATTTTAATGATAATATTCCATTTGAATTTTTCTTCACTAAGGATGGCACGATGCAGCGTGCAACATTTCTAGAGGTAATAATGAATGCTAGGATCTAAATTTTAAGCTTTGGAAGTTTTCTTCAATGAGTATGGCATGATGGAGCGTGCAACATTTCTAGAGGTAATAATGAATTCTAGGACCATTCCCTCTCCGCCACTATGCCTGTGCCTTCGAATCTATTGGATTTTTAGGAATTTTGGGTCCAAAGGACTAGGGAGGATTGACAAGTCCAAGAGATCAAAAGGGGAAGAGGAAGAGCACATAGACGGTGAGCTTGTTCTCCCCATTGAAAGGCAGCAAGAAATCCAGGATGAGCTTGAGAGGGTAAGTCCTCGTGCACTCTGAAAGCTACTTTTTGGGGTTATTTTATTTTATTTATTTATTTTTAAAACCTTTTGCCGATTACTTTGTCTATGTATTATTTTTTTGTTTTATTGGTGCATCTATGGATTGATTGAATTTTTGCTTATCTGTGGGCTGCTTGAGAATGATTTGTTACAGCCATTAAGAGCGAATTTGACGAAAAGAGCGGTTTTTTCAGTAACCCCACAGTTCATCTTCATATTCTTTCAGTCTTTTGGATATGGACATTTTGATTGGTTTAAATGTGTTGTTTTTCCAATAGTGCTGGGGAAATTGTTTCATGGAAAAATTGAAACTAGAACGTCCTCAAATTATTTATTTCATTTTTTTTACCATATCCATTTATTGTTTGGGCATGAGTTGGTAAAGCTCGGGATTCAACAAATGTAATATTTTGTGCGAAGTTCTGGATCAGTTACAGTCTTCATGTTTACGATTAGGTTCATAAAGACTTAGTGACCTCAGGCTCTCTCAATGTAGTATGTTGCACTCTTAAATCCATTTTGGTCTCAATTATAGTCTGCACGTTTATGATACGGTCATAGTGCCCTGGTCTCTTGGGGTACTCTAGGCCTAGTCACTGCCCCCAAAGGATCTAACAAGGTTGTTGGACTTAATGGAAAAAGCTTGCAATTCTATTTGGCACCTGTCCTTAGGGAAGGGTAGACCTACCTTACCTATATGGTTGTTGATAATTGGCTTATTATTACATTCATTTTTTTATTAGTTGCTGGAAAGATTTCTTGGAGGAATTAGTGGATAGAGTTTAAGTTGGATTCCAGATGACAAGCGGAGTATTCCTACATTACATATTTGTAATTTCATAGTTTGATTCATAATGGGGAAGAGCCAGATTCATTGTATCACTTTCTTTTTCCCTTTCCCCACTTATATAGCAACATTGCATCTCTGAATTTATTTTTTCCTTATACTTTTTCTCTCTAAGATTGAATCTAAAGTCTCCAATACCTAGCAGAGCCTTTTTCTGCTCTATCATAAGATGCATGTGTGTGCAAACCTATGTAGTTGATGAAATAAGTTTGGAGTGGATTGAAACAGTGAGATTTTTCTCTGGTGGTGGTGATGAATCATTTGTTTAATTGAGCATAACATGTCTATATGATATAATGCAAAAAAATGGAAAACAAAGTGAAATTTTCATAGGGTGCATTGAGTTGCTCTCTTTTGGATATTCATCTCTAGTTGTGTTGAATGTTAGAAATGGGTTTCAACTACAATTTTTTTTTATTTCATGAGACTATAGAAATCGATCTCCAAATGAATTGAAAATTTCCTTGTGCACTCTAGGTTTTTCTATCACTAGTCTTACATGGAATGTTTGTATTCAGGTCATTCAAGTTATTATTTTTTTTAGTTATTATATGATGTCGAACTGTGTGGGGCCTTCTACATGGGTAAATTGCACTTGGGTATTATGGGAAATTGAGTCCTAAATTATTTTTTGTGCTTTTCCTTTCACTACAGGGTATTTAACATTCATTACTGTTTGATACACTGAGCATTTGCTTCTAGTAGATTTGATGGGTGATGGCACTAAGTTTTCTAATATATTTCTTTATTGAGATATATGTGTTTGATAGGTTGGGAAATGTGTGCTTTGATCCGAGAGGTATCTTAAGGTGAATGGTATGTTTTCTTTTGTAAATTTGGCTTGAAAAATTAAGTGCTTATGATGGATTGTATAATCTTTAAAGATATGTGAAGGGAAGATGATATTTAATTTCCAAATGATTTTTTTTAAAGAAAAGGTAAGTGTCTATTTAAAAGTTTGGAAAGAAAAAATTCATAGCAAAGTGTTGATTGCACTGCGAATGCCTTATAATATCCATCTAAAGTTTAAAAAGAGGAAAAGTGGGCAATGTTCTTGACATTTTTCACTTACTTTTATTTTTTCACTCAACTCTGTTGAAATCTTTAAAAAAAAAATTGTTTGAAATTCATCGTGTAGCTGCGATTTTTTTTTTAAATCAATGACTATAAATGTAATTTTAAGGATTGTCATAACTCTTCACACAAATTTTTAAAGTGTGTTAGCTCAATGGAAGAGTGTCTGCTTTACAATCAAGAGATTGGTGGTTCGATTCCACTGTGCGCTAACATGAATTAATCAATGATTTTGTAGTTCATATTTAATTACATATTTTTTATATCGAATTCTTTCAATGGTGAGATATTTATGGGTTCATTTTTTTATATTGTCTCTAAAGAGACAAAAGTGATCTTAAATAAATTTTTAATCGTCTCTAGAGAGACAATAGCTAGTATTAAAGACATATTGTCTCTAATCTGAGTGTTGTCTTTAGAGAGACAAAAATGAAATTGTCACCTAAGAGACAATAATGGTTGTGTTATATATTGTCTTTATAAAGACAATTTTTTTTAAGACAATAATCTTTAAAACAATAATCTTTAAGACAATATTTTTTATGAGGCAATCTAAGACACTATTCTTTAAGACAATAATCTTTAAGACAATAATGTTTTAGGCAACCGGTTAAAGTAAATATTTAAGACAATACACAAGTTTTTTTTATCTTAAGTTAAGGAAATTTACCCAAAAACGGTCTCAAATATTGTCTTAAAACCCTCCTTTCTTTAGTAGTGGGGAGAGAGGGAAGACGAGAGAGGAAAATACATGGAAGGAGGAAGAGATATAGATATGGAGAAACAAGTGTTAGAGAGAGATAAGGGGAAGAGAGAGAGAGTGGAAAAGGGGGGGAGAGAGAGAGAGAGATAGATATGGAGAGAGAATGTAAATGTTTGGGGGGTGAGATAAAGAGATAAACAAGGATAGACAATGGGAGATAGAGATATAGATGGAGGGGGCATAGATGTGATTACACTGAAATAAATGCACACTATTAATGTAATTACATTGAAGTTAATGTACATAACACATCTAGTTGCATCAAATCAGAAATCATCATCTACATTAAAATCAAGGCATGTAGTGCAAACAATCAAATAGGATTAGAAATCAACATCTACACTAAAATCAATGCATGTAGTGCAAATAATCAAATAGGATTAGAAATAAAGATCCACCCTAAAATCAATGCATATAGTGCAAGCAATCAAATAGGATTAGAAATCAATATCTGCACTGAGACCAATGCATCCAGTGCAAGCAATCAAATAGGAGTAGAAATCAACATCTAAACTAAAATAAATGCATCTAGTGTAAGGTATTAAATAGGATTAGAAATTGACATCTAAACTGAAATCAATGCATCTAGTGAAAGCAATCATATAGGATTATAAATCAAGATCTACACTAAAATCAATGCATCTAGTGCACACAATCAAATAGAAGTAGAAATAAACATCTACAATTAAATCAATGCATCTAGTATTAGGTATTAGATAGGATTAGAAATTTACATCTACACTAAAATCAATGCATCTAGTACAATCGATCAAATACGATTAGAAATCAATATCTACATTGAAACCAAAGCATCTAGTGAAAACAATCAAATAAGAGTAGAAATCAGTATCTACACTGAAATCAATGCATCTAGTGTAAGTTATTAAATAGGATTTGAAATCAAAATTTACACTTAAACCAATTCATATAGTACAAGCTATCAAATAGGATTAGAAATGAAGTCCCACATCTCCCTCTCTATCTCTTCCCCTCTCCTATTTGATCTCTTGCACTTCCTCTCTCTCTCTCTCTCTCTCTCTCTCCCCAAACAACACACTCTCTCTCCTATCTATCTCTCTCTCCCCCTCCCTTTTCCTCTCCCTCTCTCTCTCCTTTCTTATTCCTCTCCCTCCCTCTCTCCTTCCCTATTGCTCTCCATATCTCTCTTTGTATCTTGTGATTTTGAAAAAAATTCATGAGGAGTTGCAAATATACACCATAATTTCTACATTGTATCATAGCAGGATTTCACATTAGAGCAGGAATTTCAAACTTGTTTCTCAGGAGGTTTGAATTTACAGTTCAGTGTAGCAAGATCTCTTAAGAGGTAAGAATATGACCTTCAATGGGCTGAGGCTAGAGTGTTCCTTGGAAGGCAACTTTAATTTCATTTAATAGAAGGATCATATGGAGGAGGTCTTCGATGACAATGGATTACTAGAATACATCAAGAGAGATGTTACAAATTCAGCGAAAGCTGACGCCCAAAACCTTTCTCAATTGAAGAAATATGTAGCCATGGTGTGGAGAATAATATTGGAGGGAGTATGGGACCTCATTGTCAGCAATATCCATGGGAAATAAAATCCTTATGCAATGTGGTAGGCACTAGAAAATCTATTCTAGAATAGTAGTGACGACAAAAAGTTGGTGCTCAAGGATAAACTTTGAACTATCAAGATGTAGAAGAGTGACTTTATCCTGCAATATCTGAGGAGGTTCACACAAGTTCATGATGAGATTCCAGGAGTTTGTGTTACTATTTTAAGGGATGACGTAGTAAGCATAGCCCCTCTGGGCCTTCCTAAGAGTTGGCATAACTATCGAGATTAAGTGAATAGGAGGGAGAAACTACCGAATTGGAAACACTTATGGTACAATTTGGTACAGGAGGAAATAAGGAAGAATACCAGAGATGGGACCTCATCCAAGGGCAAGGATGAAGAAAACTTTACATTGGTTGGAAATGGAAAGAAGGGAAAAGGGAAGAAATCTCAAACCAAACTAGAATCTAGCCAAGGGGGAAAGAAGAAAGATTTGTTAAAAAATAAATGCTTCCATTGTCATGAATACAGACACTATGCCACAAAGTGCCCACAGAAAAAGGCAAGCACGATAACCTTAGGAGGAGCAGCAAGTGAAGCCTCAGCTTCACACTTTGACCTTGAATTTACCTTTATCGCATGTGTGTCCAACACAATGTTTGGGAGCATGTGGTACTTGGACTCAGGTGCATTTTTCCACATGACAGTGTAGAGATTTTTTCAATGGCCTAGATGAGAACGATATCCAAATTCACATCAAGATAGGGGATGATAGAAGGTACAACATGACCGGTATTAGTATAGTCACCTTTGAGAGGGAGTCAAGCTCCCCTCACAAGCTGAAGGATGTCATGTTTATTCTAGGCCTAAAGAAAAATATCATATGTGTTGGAGTTTTGGAAGACTGTGGTTATGATGTGATCTTCAGCAAAGGAAAATAATTCCTAAGACACACAGGCACAGGAAAAGTGAAGAAGATTAGGGTTTGTGTGAAGAATCTGTATAAGTTAGTTGTGGAAGATTGTGCTACATTAAGCACTAAGGAGGAGAAAGTGTAGGGTCGTGATGTAGGTGAACTTTAGCACATAATACTTGGCCATTTGCATCATGGCACCTTGAATATTATACAACAAATAGTCACTAGCCTCCCTAAAGGAGCACTTGAGCATCAGGATGTATACAAAGGATGTACCTTGGGGAACTACATAAAATATGTATTCCATGATCGGGAAAATGAAGTGCGTACAATCCAAGAAAGAATCCATTATAATGTTTGTGGACCTTTATTGATAGCCTCCACTGCTAGAGAAAAATATTTTGACCTTTTTATTGATGACTTCTCACATAAGTATTGGATCGCTTCATGTGGAAGAAAGATGAGATTTTCACAAGAAGGTGAAGGCTCTCGAGAGAATTAATGGAGGTGAGTATGTGTCGAATGAATTTAAAAATTTATGTGTGAAAGAATACATTCGACGAGAGTTGACAACAACTCACAACCCACATCAAAATGGGGTGGTTGAGAGAACGAATCGTAGAATTTTGGGAGAAATGAGGGTGATGTTGCATGACCAAGACCTACCTTTAAATTCATGTGTTGAGGCATGCAATACAACATTTTGTTTGTAGAACTGAAGTCCTCATCGGATTCTTGGCATGATTACACTGGAGGAGGCTTTCTCGGGAAGAAAGCAGGATGTGTCACACTTCCAGGTCTTTGGAGCCTTTGTTCACTGCCAGGTCTCCAAAGAACCGAGGAATAAACTTGAGTTGATTGTAGAATTGGGGGTATTTGTGGGTTACACAGAAAATGCCCACAAATACCATGTGTAGTTTCCATCACTCAGAATGATAGTTGTGCGAAGGGATGTAAATTTTTATGAGGAGAAATCTATGTGGTGCTCTCTTGAGAGGGAGCTTTAGATCCCACCAAAAGATGAGCTTTTAGCTCCAAAGGAGGAACCTCAAGAAGTTGTAGAGCAGCCAGAAATTTAGGAGTGGAGAGTGGAGTCATTTACTCAAGAAAAAACATCGATAGAAGACAGAAAAAGAACTAAGGAAGTTGATAGACTTGTGCAAGATGTGAGTGAGAATGTGGGATATTGTTCAAATTTGCATAATCAAAGGAGGTCACCTAAAAGGTACATTGGGTACATGGATCTTATGGCTGAGCTTATAGAGATTAAGCCATCATATCTTAGAAAGAAATAATGCAACTTGTATGGGTTGATGCAATGGTGGAGGAATACGAATCCATTGCAAAGAACAGTGTTTGGGAAAAGGTCCAAAGACCAACATATAAATTAATAGTGGGTCTGAGATGGATCTTCAAAGTGAAGCAGGCAGCAAAAGAAAGCATCGAGAAGTATAAGGCAAGATTTGTGGCCAAGGGGTACTCTCAAGTTGAGGGATTTGACTGTGAGGAGACCTTTTCTCCTGTAGGAAGGTACTCATCCATTAGATCAATTCTTGCTTTGGCTATGCATATGGGGTAGAATATCAACCAGATGGGTGTAAAAAAAACACTTCTCAATGGGTTTATTAAGAAGGTTGGGTACATAGAGCAACACAAAGGTTTTGAGATATTTGATCAAGAGTCTCATGTGTGCAAACTCAAGTGAGCATTGTATGATGTCAAACAAGCACCTTGTGCTTGGTAAACCAAGATCGGTAGTTGTGTCAATGGTTTGTGCTTCCCCATAAATGAAAGAGGCACTTTCTCCTTCATACACCTAGAACTCATTGACACTCCCTATCACACACTATTATTCATTCATTTCCATGCATTTTAAACTAGTACTCTCTTGTGCTTCCGTGGAACTCCCTAACAATCTGTAGCATACGTTGGCACACCCTAGCACCTAGTACATCTTGCCATGTTTTCTCGAACTTTAACATGACTTAGAATTGCCTAGAATATCTTGTCTCTCCCTCCTTAGCACGCCTTGGACTCACTGACACTTTCTGCCACAAAATCTTATTCATTCATTTCCATGCATTATGTTGACCTAGTGCTACCTTGTATTTCCCTGGCACTTTGTAACATTTCCAAGCATGTGCTGGCACACCCTGGCACCTGGCACATATTGGCTTCATGTTTCCCTGTCACTCTAGCATGCGTTAGCAGTGCCTAACATACCATGTCACTCCCTCCTTAACACACCTAGAACTTTCTCGCTCTATCTGTCACACACTCTTATTCATTCATTCCATGCATTTTGACCTAGTGCTCCTTTGTGTTTCCCTAACAATCACTAACACTCCTTAGCATTCATTAGCACACTCTGGCACTTGGTACATCTTGGCACGATTCCCTAGCACTCTAGCATGCCTCGACACTACCTAGCATACCTTATCTCTCCCTCCTTACCACACTTGGAACTTGCTAACACTCCCTATCACACACTCTTATTCATTCATTTCCATTCAATTGAAGCTAGTCCTCCCTTGCATTTCCTAACATTCCCTAACTCTCCCTATAATGCATTGGCACCACACCTTAGCACCTAGCGCAACTTGCTATTCCTTAGCACTTGGCATGTCATTGCATGCCTAACATGTCTTGTGCCTATTTATCATGTGTTAACACTTCTTGGCATTTCTTGGCACATGTTGGCACTCCCTACTTTTTATGATCTTATAGATAGCCTTACATTATTTGTGACTTGGTAAACCAACCAATCCATTGAAAAAATAATGTTGTGCCTAGCCCAAAGTCTCCATTTGTCTGAAACTGCTTTGTTCGTCCCCTTATCAAAATCGTAGGCTTCCCTCCTGCAAGTCCTATTCTAAAATTTTCATAACACACTTCTTCCTTAGGACACTTGGAATTCACTGTCTCTCCCTGACACACACTCTTACTCGTTCATCTCCATGCATTTTGACCTGGTTATCCCTTATTATGCCCTGACACTCCCTATTAACACTCATCAGAATTCATTAACAGTTCCTGGCATGTGTTAGCATGTATTTTCATTCCTTAGCATGCCTTGGAACTCCTTAGCTATCATTCTCTCACAACTACCCTTAATTTTTTACAACATGGGAACCCAACCAAATCCTACCTCGACTATAACAACTTAACCAAGTTACAGTTACTACAACTAGACTATGCCTCGTTCACCTAAGAATTTCCCATAACTCATCTTGGGCTAGTCAAGTTAAATCTCAACTCATACAACTTAACATTTTACGAAGATAAGGCTCATATCCAATTGTGGTCATAAAAAACCTAAGCAACATAGTCTACATCTTGACATGCCATAAAAATTGGCACGTGTGACAATCCCTTGGCACAATGTAGCACAAATTAGCGTCTATGTCATTCCTTGGCATGCTTTGGAACTCCTTAGAAAATCCTAGAACTCCCCAACACCTAACACACCTAGTACCTGCTAACACTCTTTGTCACACTCTTATTCATCCATTTCCAAGCATTTGAAACTAGTGCTCCCTTATGTTTCCCTAGCACTTGGACCTAACTCTTACTAGCATGTGTTTGTGCCACATCTTGGTGCCTGGAACATCTTGGTGTGCCTTAGAACTTGGCATGTCTTTCCATGCCTAAAATTCCTTGGAACTTTCTAGCATGTGTTAGTACTTCCTCGAATTCCCTGCAACACCTTGGCACTCCCCAGTTGTCATGCCCTCATAGATAGCCTTACTTTTTTGTGACTTGGGAATCCGACGAAGTCTAGCTTTGTCCACACCTTATCGTAACTATAGGCTTCCCTCTTGCAACTCTTATTCTTAACTTCTCCTAACACACTTCATCCTTGGGACACCTAGAATTTGCCAACACTCCTTAGCACACACTCTGATTTGTTCATTTCGATGCATTTTGACCTAGTTATCCCATGTGATGCCCTAACATTCCCTAACAATCCTCATCATGTATTTACATTTTCTAACATATGTTAGCATACCTTTTCATTCCTTTTCATGCCCTAACACTCCTTATCTATCATACCCTCACAACTACCCTTACTTTTTATGAGACTTGGGAATCCAACCAAGTCTTGCATCGTCTACAACAACTTGACCAAGTTATAATTACTACAACAATACTATGCCCTATTCAACTAAGAACTACCTATAACTCATATTAGGCTACTTATGTCCAATATCAACTCATCCCACTTAACAAGTTACATAGTCAAGGCTCACGTCTAACCGTGGCCATAAAACATCTAAGCGACATAGTTTATGTCTTGACATGCCATAACACATAGCACATCTAACAATCTTTTATAATTATGTGTCGAATTTTAGCATCCCATGCATTCCTTAGCTTTCTTTGGCACTCCCTAGCACACCCTATCACTCCCTGACATGCCTTCGCACTCTAGCATGCCCTGGCATTACTTGGCATACAACTTTGTCACTCCCTCCTTAGCACACTTGGAAGTTGCTGACACTCCCTATTACACACTCTTATCTATTTATTTCCATGCATTTTTAACAAGTTATCCCTTATTTTTGTGGCACTCACTAACACTCCCTGGCACACATTGACACACTGTCGCAACTGGGTCATCTTGGCATGTCACCCTGGCACTCTAGCATTCTATGACACTACCTAGCATACCTTGTCACTCCCTCCTTAGCACACCTAGATATTGTTGACACTTCCTGTCACACTCTTATTCATTCATTTCCGTCGATTTTAAACTACCGCTTCCTTGTGTTTCCCTGATACTCCATAGCACTCCCTCACATGCATTGACACACCCTAGCACTTGTCATATCTTTGCATGTTTCCCCAACCTTTAGCATGCCTTAGCACTGCCTAACATACCTTGTCACTCCCTTCTTAGCTCACATGTAACTCAAGCAACAATTCTTGTCACCAACTCTTATTTGTTCATTTACATGTGTTAATTTGACTTAGTTCTCCCTTGTGTTTCCTTGGCACTCCCTAACACTTCCTAGCACATGTTGGCACACCTTAGAACCTGGCACATCTTAACTACATGCCACCCTATCACTCTAACATGGCTTAGCGCTGCCTAGCATACCATGTCACTCCTTGCTTAGCACACCTAGAACTCACTAACACTCCCTCTCACACACTCTTATTCATTCATTTCCATTTATTTTGACCTAGTTCTCCCTTTTGTTTCTTTGGCATTCCCTAACACTTCCTACACATGTTGATACACCCTGGCACCTGGCACATCTTGGATGCATGCCACCCTGACACTCTAGCATGGCTTAGCGCTGCCTAGTGTACCATGTCACTCCACCCTTAGAACACCTGGAACTCGTTAACACTCCCTTTCACACATGTTTATTCATTCATTTCCATGCATTTTGATCTAGTGATCCCTTGTGTTTCCCTAGTACTCCCTAACACTCCTTAGCATGCATTAGCACACCTTGGTGCTTGACAAATCTTGGTAGGATTACCTAGCATTCTAGAATGGCTTAGCACTACCTATCATACCTTGTCACTCCCTCCTTAGCAAACCTAGAGCTTATTGACACTTCATTTCCATGCATTTGAAACTAGTGCTCCCTTGTGTTTCCCTAGCACTTCGCCCTCACACTCTCTAGCATGCATTCACGCCACACCCTGGAACCTAACACAACTTGGCATGCCTATCATGCCTTGGAACTATTTACAAAATTTTAGTACTTCCTGACATTCCCCAACACACCTTGGTACTCCTTAGTTTTCATTCCCTTGTAGATGGCCTTACTTTCCTTGCGATTTGGAAACCAAACCAAGTCATTGGAAAAAAAATGTTGTCCCAACCTAATGTGTCCCTTTATCTAAAATTGATTTATCTAGCCCCTTATAATAACCATATGATTTCCTCCTACAAGTCTTATTCTGACCTTCTCCTAACACACTTTATCCCTGAGACACTTCGAATTCATTAACACTCCTTGACACACCCTCTTATTCATTCATTTCCATGCATTTTGACAAAGTTCTCCCTTGTGATGTTTTGGCACTCTCCAATGCTCCTCAAAATGCATTGACATTTTTTGGCATGTGTTAGCACACCTTTTCATTTCTTGGCACACCCTGGAAGTCCTTAATTATCATCCCCTCACAACTACCCTTAATTTTTCTAGGACTTGCGAATTCAACCAAGTCTTTCCTTGACTACAACAACCTGACCAAGCTACGGTTACTGCAACTAGTTCGTGCCTTGTTCACCTAAGAACTTAATATAACTCATCTTAGGCTACTCATGTCCAATTTAAACTTATCCCACTTAACAAGGTACAAGTTACCAAGTCAAGACTCACATCCAACCCTGGCCATAACACAACTAAGAAACATATTTTACATCTTGACATGCCATAGCACCTGGCACATCTAACAATCCCTTTGCAACATAGTTTACATCCTCTTTACTTCGAAGTTATTCTTTTGTAAATGTGACCTTGACTATGCCATGAAAACCCTCCAAAACATTCTTAAATGATGGAAACTCCTCTTCATGTGTGAAGCTAGTGAAATGTCACAATTCATCCAAGATACCTCCAAATATTTGATTTTTTCCTTAGGGAATGTGAAAGATGCTTAATAGAAAAGATGCATAAAAAATTGTAGCCAAGTACCCCAAATGTGAGATGTTTCCACTTGTGCAATTATTCTTCCAATTATGTGAACTCAAGAACAAAATACATCTTAAAATACATGATGTCTCTCAACATGTGAAACAAAACGTAACCCTTACCCTAGTCTCCCTCCATTGGAAATTTGGGCCTTTTGTCACAATGTATCTTCTCTTCTTTGGAAAGAGGTCATAAACAAGATTTTATATGTTTCTAAATGGAGTACTCTTCACCTATGTCCTTCTCCTTTATTCCACGTGATACAAATGCAAATTTTCATACTCTTAACTATGGTGTTCTTCTTATATACATGTGACCCTTGACTATTCCATGAAATCCTCCAAAATCTTTTTAAAGGATGGGAGGACCTCTTCATGCATGACGTTAGTGGAATGTGACAAGTTATCCAAAATTCCTCCAGATATGTGATTTGTGCCTTGGGAAATGTTAAAGGTACCCTCAATGGAAAAACACATAAAGATTTTTATCCAAGTGCCCTAAGTGTGAGATGGTACAACTTGTGCAATTGTGCCTCCTTTCAATGCTTAAGTCGTCACCCTAGTTGTGCAAGACTCACGAGGTGTCAGTTTGGGTCAGCTCAGGGTTGTTGGCATTGTCACCTTATCAACAAATCCTCTCATTTTGGATTACTTATTGAATCTTGGGGGTATCCTAAAGCACAAATTTATGGGGTCTTTTATGTGACTAGATCACTAACACTGAAAACCATCTTTATATTGAATGGTTCAACATCTTGATGATCCCTATCCTATTGATCACAAATTATGTATTCATTATTGCTTTAATTGCAACACCTTTAGTAGATATTAATGGTGTTCATGAGCCTATTTCTGGCTCTCTCCTTTATGGAAACAATATTATCTCCAATGCCATTATTCGATGAATGGCTACACAACAGGGATCCTATGAGTCAATCGTTCATGTTGTCGATGTAGTTCCCACATGACACAGACATTCGATGGTCTATCATCTACAAACACTCTATGATGGGTTTCAAAGATACCCAACCTATGAAAAAGAGCTAAATTCTATTGCCAAAGCTTGTAAGTAGTGGAATAAATATATTATACCAAAGGAAATGGAAATTTACACCAATTGTAGGCCTTTTCCTACTCTAGATAATTCTTGTTAGTTAGTGCCTCTAGATTTTATGTCATATTTTCCCTCAACCAAGCATGGTAACATATGTGTTTTTTTTGTTGTTGATTGCTTCCTTAGGATGGGAATTTTGGCACCTTGTAAGAAGATTGTCACAACAAAATCCACTCATAAGTTATTTTTCGATCATATTTTGGTTCACTTTTGTTATAGAAATATTTGGGTAGTGCAACCCCAATCACATATGTCCATTAACCAAGGGCTTTTGAGTCCCTAAAAGTGTTTTTTCATACCCTAAAGGAGCAAGGTTAGCTGATTACATCATCTCCTAGAAGTTCTCCATGAAAAACTGCTTAGAATTGGTCAAAACTAGACCATACAGACTGCACAGTGCTAAGGGTGCAATGCATCTCACCTGCCACATGAAAAAAGTGTGATGCATACCGAAAAGCCCTTCTGTGGGGTGTGATGAGTGAGAGCAGACAACTGACAGAAGCAGTTGGCTAGGTGGAAACCCAGAGAATCTTCTAGAAATTGACCATTTGACACTTGCCTCTCTGAGTTCGCCTAGGGATGAGTAAGAGATCATGAATCTCCAAGTGGAACCAAGAACTATCAGAGAGAGGACACTAGTCAAAATCCCAGAAGCTAACTCACCCACTTGCAAACATCTATATATGGATCACTCATCCCAAAGATCCAAAGGTTGGAATCTTGTATTTTGTAAGGAAGTGCTATTGGTTTCTTTGTGGATCATCATAATGTTGGGTGATCTAAGCTTTTCATGAGGTGAAGAAGGGATTTCATGCTGGGAGGATGACGCTGGGTCAGATTAATGGGTTTTAATCCTCTCTTCTACTCTTTCTATCAATAAAGTTATTTGAGTTTTCCTCCACATTCTTGTATGTCTGAGTTGATATATGCATTTGTGTGGTCAATATATATCTAATCCTATATTGCTTATGATTGTAGATCTCTATGCTTTGATGGTATTATGCTGCTTTGACTCTATAGGTGTTCTTTGAAGTGGGACAAGCAAGGAAGGAGTGGAAAAGATCTGTCAAAGGGGAGAGGAAACAAGCAAGGAACCAAGCGAAAGGCTAAGGTTGGTACTCTCGGCTTCTCTCTCATCTACTTCTCATAAAGGAAAACATAAGTAAGTTTAGTTTGTTTGTTTCTAAGATAGCTACCTGTCTTAGTGGGACTAGTAGCTTTGAATGGACACTAGATTTCCTAATAACAAAATGGCGACTCCAATGGGGAATGAATAGCTTGTTTGCTTGTTTATATTTGTTTTCTTTATAAACTATAGATGGAGCCTGAAGTTAAGCCAGCTAGCCTTTGAACTACATTTTCTATGCAAGTGAAAAGTAGATCAATGCTACTTCAATCCATCTCTGGGTTTTGTTTATAAACTGAACAATTGATTTGCAAACATCCTAATTGCCCT
Organism: Pinus taeda; assembly: GCA_000404065.3. Lineage (NCBI taxonomy): Eukaryota > Viridiplantae > Streptophyta > Pinopsida > Pinales > Pinaceae > Pinus > Pinus taeda. The sequence goes on from APFE030204811.1 coordinate 34,966, forward strand.
GGTGGTGGCTCAAGTAACCTCATTAGATCAGCCTCTATGATTTGTATTTACTAACTATCATTAACTCAGCCTAAATTCCTGAATTAAGATGCAAACTGTGAGAAAACACCAAGTTAAAGTCTCGTCCCTAGACCATCTCACTGTCTCCTTTTGACAGTCTAGATGCATCGCACCTCTCGTGTGTAGTAGGTGAGATGCATCCTTGTTTCCTTGTGTTACAGGTTCAATGATCAGATAAGACTATTTCTACTTCCAAATTTTGGTTTTTTCTTCACTCTCTTCAGCTTTATTCAGGAGTTTTGTTGTCTGTGATCAATATACCACTGTTGAAACTCCCTTCCTTTGCATTATTCAGCCTCCATTGTACAAAGAATTGTGAATTTTTTTTATGTATTTTTAGCCATTTACGGTTCTCCTTTACAAAAAAGTAGCTTAATCGAACTGTCGTCTTTTAATTTGGAAGTGTTGCAAGTGTCGTTTTCTGTCAAAGAAACGAATTCTACTCTTTTGGATGGTCAATTACACTGTTACTCTTGTATTTGGTCTGAATTAATAGTATTTCAAATGTCAAAAGCAATTTTTCAAACTGAAGTTGAAAGTGTCATCTTAGCCTTCCTTTCATTTTTTAAATTTGAAATCGCAAAGTGTCGTCTTAGCCTTCCTTTCTTTTTATGAATTTGAAATCGTAAAGTAGTCTTCCTTTTGTTTTTTGAATTTGAAATCGCAAACTATCGTCTTGGTTTTCCTTTATTTTTTTTAATTTGAAATCGCAAAGCTTTGTCTTCATCTTCCTTTCATCTTTTGAAGAGAAAATTGTTAGTACTGTCACTTTGAGAGAAAAGATAGTTCAGATTTGTACTTAGCATTATTTTTGTCTTTCACACATTAAGAAAGTGGAAAACAAATACATGCATGTGCATTTGAATTTAGACTGCTTATTGATTCTTATTTAGGACAGTGCATCTAGTGTGTGCTCTCTGCTCTATGTTGAAAGGATTTCACTTCTCTTTCCATAGTAGCTAGGATTTTCATTGCAAAAAGAAGAGTAAACGACTATTTATCATTATAGATTGCATATTTAGGAATTGTATATCTACATCACACAGTGAACCTTAAAGGAAAACTTCTTAATAAAGATCAACTGTAAAATAAATTCAAGGAACATAAAAATTCTTTGGAACCTAACGCACAAGATTTAGAAGTCTAGGCTAGAGACGTATTCTAGCATCGTAAAGCCTGGTAACTATCGCTTTCATCGTAGGTTGGGTGATTCCTCCTCTTTGAGATGACAAGTTCCAGTACGGACTTGTGCTCCCATGTACCATCGAGTATATATTGGGAGACCACAATAGGCTATATCCTTTATCCTTAGGAAGTCGTGTCTGCTGCCCTATCAATCGCAATGCGCTTAAGACAGCATTCGGGAAGATTGATTGTCATACCGTAAAAAGCATTATGCAGTTTTGCGATTGGTTTGGTAATCCATCTTTCTAGATTTCTAGAGTAGTCTCTTTCGTTCCTTTTTAGACTCCTTAAAAGAAAAGTTCCATCTGAGCACTTGTCACTTCAGGCTCATTAAAAATCAAAGGTGACTAGAGTCATCTTTAGATTTTTCTCGACTCTTAAAAACTGAAAAAAGCAAGTTGTGTCAAAGTGTCATAAGATTTATTTTAGTCAGAATAACGTCAGTGTTCCCTCATTGATTTTAGGTTGAGAAAATGGAGTCCACCAAAAAAGGATTTCCCCTTGGGGGAAATCCTAGTCCTTTCTCCTCTTGGGGGGATGTTGGTGCACCTCATATGGCCACATTGTCCCTTCTGGGACTGATGATTGGCCTGCCAATATAGCTCTTCTTGACCTCTATCGTTCAAAGCATTGCGATTCCTGAGCAATAAAATCAACAACTAGATGATACTAGAGTTACCCCCAACCTTCTACTTCATTTGTTTCCCCCTCTCCTTCTTCCTCTTCACTTGGTGAAGCTAGTAAAACTAAAAACCAAGTAACTGAGAAGAAGAAGAAAGGGAAGGATAAGAAGAAGAAGGAGCCAATGGCAAAAAGAGGCAACCATGTGTCATCTAGTGAAAATCCACACACTGCACCGTCCAAACCTAAATCTCCATGTCTCATTTGCAAAGGGGACCACTGTCATCGAGATTGTCTGTGCATCCCACTGATCTTAAGGGACTGGTCTCCCCACTTGCACAATCCGGTATCGTCAACCCCTGACGATCATGTTGAGAGTACACCATCAACTAATGAAAACGAAGTTAATGGAAAAAAAGGAATATATAAATTTCCTTGTATATTGTGTGAAGGCGAACATGCCATCCACCGTTGTCCCTTCCTAGACGAAGCTAAAGAGTCTTAGATAATCGTCCTGCTTCACTTCTACGGCTTCCTCCTGGATACAAGAAACTTTTGCCGAGTCCATCACTAGTTGAAAATTCGACTGACACACCTTTGTGGTTGGTCAAAGCATCTATCATTAAAAATAAACCCTCTGAGTCCATGCCAGACCAAAGTCAACAGGTCGAGACAGTAGTCGACCCAGTCTTGTCTTCAGAAGGTCCATCTTTAGATGATACAGTCACCAAGGAGAATGGGAATGACACAATTCAAATTCTCTTCATAAACACAGACTCTGATGAACATCGGGGCAATCTACCCGTTCCTTTACCACAGGAAGGAAGTTCATCGAAGATGTATTCGGCTATTTATTTGGCCCCACCTCCAAGCAACCTAGTCGTTTCCTTCAATTGGAATCTACTAGGTAGATCCCGTCTACCATCTAATGTACCATTCTGAATCATAGTACAAGCTTACAGAATGATCATGGTCGGTACTATCATAGATGAAGGGGCTTCTGTGAGTATCCTTTCCTCAACTACTTGGAAAGTGTTTGGTTCACCATCGCTTCTGCCTGAGATGCGAAATCTGACAGGCTTCGACAAAGGAACCAATCAATTGTTAGGGATCTTCCAAATTTTCTTATAACTTTTGAGAAGGAAAATCATTTATCTAAATGTAATGGTAGCCCAAGGACCTTTAGATTACAATCTACTCCTTGGATGTGACTAAATTTATAGCATGGGACCTATTGTTTCCTCACTCTTTCGAGTAATGTGTTTTCCGCGTGAAGGCAGAATGGTCCAGCTCGTAGACCAACTTTCATTCCCCGGTTCACACATAGCTAATAGTCAAGTTCCATCCCTAACTGGTATTTTTGTGCAAGGAATGTCTCATCAATCCCCAGTAAATCCACCTGATGAATGCGAGTGATTCGGTGAATGTGACTAAACCTAGGGGGCATGCACCCTGGTCTGCTTCGGCAGAAAAACTTTGGGTATAGGGTAGGTTTCCGCAAAGGATATATGACTAGTCTGACACACCCGTCCATTTAGGAAAATGGGATTAGACCGGAATAAGATTCCCTTATCAAGGTTAGGTGATTGGAACTAGAATCACCTTCGTCCGATGGACTAAGCCGAGGAAGTGTTTATGTTTACTGCGTAGATGGAACCATCTTGTGGATGCAAGAACTTCTATCTGGTAGCCTGGAAACTCTGATGCGCTATACCTGGGGGCATGCAAACATTTTTACATGCAAGTGAAAAGCAACCATTTATTTTCTTAGTTTGCAGGTTCCTAACCCTTTAAACTCATAGGATTGGTCGTTCCTAGCTTGCATAATGAAATGATTCGAAGAAAAGTTTCGAGTGGGGCAATCTCCCTAAAAAATGAACCTATCGATGAGACATCCCTATTATATGACTGGCATGAGCAGTTTTACGCAAAGTTCAAGCTCGTTAAAAAATAAACCTAGCAATGAGCATATATTCCACCAGAGTTTAAGCTCATTAAAAAATGAACCCACCTTCAGTAAATAACCATTGCGATCAGATTATCATCATCTTTTGAACCTTGGTCGTGTTCTTACCATCACCTCCACTCTGTTTAGCTGATCATATGCTTCCATTTGATTGTTTACCCCTTTTCAGGAACAGCTGCAACGAGTGATTCTATTAGCCATCTTCTTTACACTGCCATGATTGGAAAGTTCCAAACCTTACCTGGAACCAACTACTACCCGAAAATATCACTTGTTCCTCAAAAAATGAGTCTCCTTTAAGCTATTTTCATCTGACTTGTAAAATATGAAAAGATTGCCCAGCAATTGGCCTCTCCAGATCATTAAAGTGATCAGAAGTGTTATCCCTCCTCTAGATTTTAATATTTTTGGACCTGCAGGATCATTACACAAAAATATCGAGCGCTTGCCTTGTTCAGCTTGTTAAAACTATCGAAAACTCATCCATTTTGTATTATTTTATACTTTTTCAGACTTAAGGGATTATATGATGAAAAATAATTACTGGAGTTTTATTTCCTTCTCTTTTTAGACTCTCTAAAATTGAAAAGGACCGAGTTATATTTGTCGTTAAACTCGTTAAAAGAATAGCGACAAACTTGTCCATGCAGAAAAGAGCGAGTTTCACTGTCGCTAGGCTCATTAAACCATAGCGACGGGTTTTCCCGAAGGGCAAATTATAGAATAATCATATGTTATCCTCCTCAAGCTTGACAAAAATAAATAAGTACTAGTCAGCAATGACTGGGGAAAAATTGGGAAGAAAACTTGAAGAAACTTTATTGGTAGCAAGTCGCTCTCGAACATGACACTTTCACTCCATCACCATGATTGAGTCAGGTTGGGTTATTCCGTTCACTGGTCATATTACCATTGGTCCACC
>APFE030204811.1:40597-64612 GCA_000404065.3 Pinus taeda
GTTGTTGGTTTCCTGGTGGAATATCATAGTGTTGGGTGATCTAAGCTTTTCATGAGGTGAAGAAGGGCTTTCATGCTGGGAGGATGATGCTGGTTCAGATCAATGGGTTGCAATCCTCTCTTCTACTCTTTCTATCAATAAAGCTATTTGAGTTTTCCTCCACATTCTTGTATGTCTGAGTTGATATATGCATTTGTGTGGTCAATATATATTTAATCCTATATTGCTTATGATTGTAGATCTCTATGCTTTGATGGTATTATGCTGCTTTGACTCTATAGGTGTTCTTTGAAGTGGGACAAGCAAGGAAGGAGTGGTAAAGATCTGTCAAAGGGGAGAAGAAACAAGCAAGGAGTTGAGCGAAAGACTAAGGTTGGTACTCTCCGCTTCTCTCTCATCTACTTCTCATAAAGGAAAACATAAGTAACTTTAGTTTGTTTGTTTCTAAGATAGCTACCCATCTTGGTGGGACTAGAATCTCTAAATGGACACTAGATTTCCTGATAACAACTTTGGGTTTCCAAAGACCATATTTCTTGATAAGGATAATAGGTTCCTTAGTATTTTTTGGCTTCACCATTGGTCCATGATGGACATCGAGCTCGATCAAATCCACTACCTTCCATCCCTATATTGATAAATAAAAATTTGTAGTCAATAGGATTATTATAGATGTCTTTAGAGTATACAATTGTCAGCATCCATATACACCTGTTGAAAACCTCCATATTGTTAACATAAATTCGACATATCTCTTCATATTTCTATTGGGCACAAGGATTTTGAGGTGTGCTTTGGGTCCTAACAATTGGAACAAATTGATGTAGCTATATTTGTGGTATAACACATGAAGATACCTCCTATACTTGAAACAAGATAAGTAAAACAACCAATTTTGAGGAATGTATCCAAAAAATTCAACAATGAGTTCATGATATTTTGTAGGAAGTTTCCAACTCCAAGTACAAGTAGATATGAAATCCATTGGGTCCCAAATAAGTTTCAAGTTATTGACGAGTTATGGTTGGACTTGCATAAATGGAAATTGAAAAAATCCCATAAGAAGCACATACCACTTTGACGCAAGCCTTACACCATCACTAAGGCTATGGGTGATAATTATTTTGAGGATAACTATAGGATGATTTATATTACTTCAAAAGTAGATATATGTTAAGATGATTTAGTCTTGATGAAGTGCATGTCTAGAAAAAGCTTCTTTAAAATATAAAAAAAATGATCACACCATCACTGACATAAATTATTGTGATATTCTACTTGACATTAGATAACTACAAAAATTATCGTGATATTCTACTTAACATTAGATAGCTACAAAAGATATTTTAAGAATTGACATTTTAAAAATTTATTTTATATCAAAGTATGTGGATCATTATGACTAAATTTTTTAAATATTACACCGCTCTAAATCTTTTAAATTTTACAGTCCTCTTTACCTTGGGTTTCCATAACCCAAAAAGATTTTGTTTCCATTTGAGTGATGAAATTTCCTTCACCATGAGGGGGAGGGGGAGGGGGAGGGGTGGGGGCGGCGTTGAACCCATGACTCTTGCAATCGGTCTTGATCTCAAACCATATACAGATGAAAGCATAGATGAATATGAGGGATCTGATTCGAACCCCACCATTGTGGTTGTTGTTACGGTGTTGTTGAAGGAGTTACGGAGAAAATGTGAACCGAGATGGATTGAAGAAAACTCCACTGCATGTTGCCAAGGCGCTCAACGATGGAACAAGAGGTATGCATTCAATATGCCTATTTTTGGATTTGATGGCCTCCTATTATCTATTACTGGTGTTGTTGGTATCTATTTAGGACAAACATCAGATCTCGTTTCGCTTATGTTCCTGTACTTCTTGGAAAAATTCTCCTTAATCATGGTCTTTCCCATGCCCATTTTTCCAAGGAAACAATTATATTTTTATTCATGTATATTATTCTAAAACACGAGACCTATTCATCTCTAGACGTTACCTATAAAAAGATATGTATCTTTTTCTTCTTTCAGTTGTTGCATATCTCTAGGTAGGTTGTAGTACAATTCCAAAATTTACTATTAAATAAATTTAATTTTTGGGATCTATCAAAATGAAACATTTTCTTTCATGTAAAGAATTGATTGAGAATTGGTCTAAAAACCCATATGAGGAAGTATGTGATGCCTTAGTATTGGATCTTATAAAACATGCATTGGATGATAAGTCCTTGTGCAAGGTAGCAACAACTACATCTTCCTAGGAAGCATGGAAGACCTTATAAGTAGAATTTGGTATAAAGGAAAGTGACATAAAGCAAAAACATTTATTACAATTCCCTTAACTAGAATGGGCCTTTTCCATTAGTTGGGTTGTCATATGAACCCGTGTGAAGCAAGATGGAAAAAAAATTCATTGAAAAACTAATGTTATTAACATAATTGGGTGTTTTGAACATGAAGAAATATTTGTTTGGTCCTTATCATCCTTTTAGAGACACCTCTTTGTGAATCTACTCAAATATTCATGAAAAATGTGAAAACGAGTGATGTTAAATTTCACTTTCAATGATGGTGAGGTCAATAAATGAGTACATTTATAGAATACTAGATGAAGAGCTCTAAGGATCAATAAGTAATAATCCTGGCATCAATAATTTGTAGAGAACACCAGTCAAATATTGTATCACTAAAGCTTGGGACTTCTACAATGCTAATGAGTCCAACTAGCTTTGGAAAAAGGGCTTCTACAAAGTACAAGATGGAACAAAAGAACTTCTACAAAGTAGAAGGTTGCTCCATTTCCCTAGCCACATTTCAATGAAAAGCTCTATACTTATAAGGACGTAAGACATCATATCCTTCCTAAGAGAATGATAGGAAATCTACATCTTATGGGTGTCAAAACATGTTGAGACATTTAATAGGATGTTGCATTCAAATCTATAACATGCAAGACACACACAACTTTCTTCTCCCTCCTAATGTGAGATAGACAAGTGTCCAAGAAGTACCAAGTCAACCCTCTAAACGTTTTCCACAAATTGTCTTTCAACTATCCACAATGAACTCGATCAACGTCTTGACATAGATTTGTACTAGGGCCAAATTAGGCATTCTTTACTTCCCCAAAATGCTCGGTCTTCACCACATAATAGACAATGATTTCAACTATGAATGGGCTCAAATATTATCATAGACAAGGTTTGAACTTCATGCTCAGAATGGGCTCATAATTCATCACAAAACAAGCCTGGACCTTATCTTAGATAAGCTCATATTTCATAAATTTCATAAAGATGGTGTTCCACTAAGAGCTTGTTCAAGTCTTGACCTATTCACCATAAGGTTTCATAGGGTCTTAGAAACATGATTGAGCTTGGTTTGGTGTAACTAGTCAAGTGTGAGACTAAATAAAATGTAATTAATTCTATCATAAAAATTGTTGAAACCTTGAAATTCTATTTTTGTAGCTAGACCATCCATTATAATATGACAAAATATAATATCAATAGGTTGGAATAATTTCGTTTCTACGTAATTATCTAACTTATTAGTTTGGTTCATATTAATAGTTTCTTATTAGAGTACACAACTACACTAAAACATTATTTTAAAATGAAATTATCATACTAAAATTATAGTGACTATTTTAATAGTCTTAACTAAAACAAAAGAACCTTGACTATTTTAATTGTTTTTTGTCTTAATTAACACAAAAGAAAAAATATTTATGGTCGGACTTTATAGCATGTTAAAAATCCCAGGTCAGAAGAGAATGTGCAAACATGTTTGATTTGCTTCATTTGGGGAAGCCCTTGGTGATGGAGAGTTCCACATCGTGAGCGATACCAACAATATAAAATCCTTCCTTCCATCTAGAGATGCCCAGACTGATAGGCAACATTAGAGCAGCAATGGATGTTGAGATCGATAGGCAACATTAGAGCAACATTTGATGCCCAGATCGATAGGCAACATTATATTAGCATTGGAGCATCCCCTCCATGTTGAGATTGATTCCCAGATAGATAATCATAGTCTACAACTACACAGGTAACAGTAAATGTAGCCACTAGCTTTTTACCAGCAAAGGCAGGGGAGAAGGCGACAAGCATACCCAACAGAGACAGGGGCAGATGCGGCAAGCATACCCAGATGGAGAAGACGTGACAAGAATACCCAGATAGAGAATACACACAAGAAAAGGCAATGGAAAGCATACCCAATAGATACAGGGGCAGATGCAGCAAGCCTACCTAGATAGAGAATACACACGGGAAAGACAATGGCTAGGGCATGTGGAATTCCTTGAGCCTACGTATCCTTTTCACTTTTGAGATTAACACTTCAAGGATTCAGTTGTCATGGGAAATGAAGGGTTGTTTTTAGTTATTGGGAAGTTTGAATTTGGTTGAATAAAACCAATTTAAGAATTTGGCAGATTTGGATCTGAGTTGAAGTGTTGTGTAGAGTGACCAGGCAATCATGGGAACACCCATTGCGGTGTTTCATCCAGAGTGAGAGATAAATCCAGCAATGAAACCAAGTTGTGGAAAGATGTGCTGAAATTCTCAATTACAACACTTCCACACCTATTCTCTTCTTTGGAATTGCCAATATATTGTGTATGTTACATATTTATGCCGACCTTCATATAAAATTGTAATTTTTTAACCTATATTGCAGTTTCTAGGTTATTAATTCTCTTGTATCTTGTTTTTTTGGCACTCAAGTTCATGCTTCCTAGAGAAGAGTAGTTGTGAGAGTCTTCAAAAACTTGGAGACAAGCCTAGGGATTCCTTACCCATCATCAAAGCCTATGCAAGCTATTGGGAGTCCTTGGAATGGAGAAAATTGGCCACTGATGAAGGTCAAATATAAACTAGAAGTAGTCCCCTTTCATAGTCACTTTCCAAAGCTTCGTTATTGAAGGTGACAAGTGCTAGGGGGATTCTCAGTTCTGCTTTTTTTCCATCCTCTCCCTTTTCAGAGTGGTGGGAGGATATGGGCTAAGAGCTTGAATGCATAACACATGAGGCAGCTAAGATGAACGCCTTGAGTGCAAGCAGAGGGCTACTGTTTGCACATTACACTTGACTTTCTGAAAATGCTCCACAAAATCTACCTCTAGCTTTTACAAGGTGTTGGTGATGATGTTCCAGCTTTTCCTGTTGCCCTCTCTCCATCGGATCCAAAACGGATGACTCACACTATTGGAAAAGAAGTAGACTATGAGGTGTGTCTAAAGGCTTGGTCCTCAGATTTTTACTTTGTGTATAAACACACATAATTATTTAAAATAATTTGTTCTCGCAAGAACAAACATCTAGAACAAAGGTAGAAATATTGTAGTACCTAGTCCTCAAATGGGAGTTCACCATTTTCATTGGGCCATTCATTGGATTCATTGCAGCCTTTGAGAACCTGGCAACATCAAACATTACAGGCTTGGAATTCCATATTTCATCTCAATTGATATTGTAGAATAGATACAGACTATAATATGAATTCTATTTACATTTATAATATAAATTTCTTTCCCTATTTGTCCTCAATTCAAAGCATTGGGATTAGCTACTCATATAGAGAATGAGTATTCTGGGCTCCAGGGAATAAATGGGCAATGGAAAGTCTAGACTTAAATCAGGAGATTGTGACGGTGAACAACACTGCAATTTCGATTGCCTGGTATAAATTCTACAATACAATTAAATTTTAATTGTTGTTGTTCGATGGAATATCTATTGTGAAATTGTATTGAAGGTGTCAAATATTGAACTTCATCAGTAAACAAACAATATGTTGAAGGTGTCAAAACTTTTCCATAGCTTTAAATTTGTAGCTAATAACAATAACCTTATTGGAGGTGTTTGACCAGTTACACACCCACCAATAGCCCACAAAATTCATGAATGCCCTTTTTCAAATGAATCAATAGTGATTTCCATGTCAGATATCCTTAATCTGCAAAAAAATGTACATATTACAAGATTTGCCATTATTAACATGGTACCCGTTTGAAGATGATTTTTCATGTCATCGAATTTTAGATTGATGTAATCTTATGTATTACCAAAATACTCACTTAGAATTGATATCTTGTGAAGTGTATTAACCCTCTAAACAAATTATGCCTCTAAATTAATTTGTGGTTAATGTTAGGTAAGGAGTATTAGGTCTAATTTGAGACGTTCATCATGATGTTCTTTCCATTGAAAGAAGGATCATTAAGAAGTTTAGACTTTGTTAACTAGCTTAAATATTATCCATCTCCTTTACGATCATGGTGGATATAAGGGTTCATGCTAGATATAAGGACAAGTATGAGGACTACTCAAAATTATCCCCTGCCCTAAAAGTGTTCTCCCACATTTTGGGATAAGGTTGAGTTCTATACATTTTTATTGAAGTTATCATTCTCATTATCTCTAGAAAAGTAGACCACTAATATCTCTAGTGAAGAAAGACTTTATATTACATGTGTGGTGAGAATTTATTACCATGGGTATATTAAATTTTGATTAACATGTTCTTTTCTTAGGATAGTCACCTCAATGATCTACATCAACCCATGAATTAGTCTCAAATACATAATCTCATTGACAGTAACTGAAGAAAGAACAAAAAAAATAAATGAGGAAGACAAGCCAAGACAATAGTACACAAGAATACGAGGTTTTGGAATCCCTTTCTAAGATTATGCTTAGTTTTTGCTAGTGACTGTGGAGGTTGCGCGCACAGGCTACCCTTTTTTGTATAAAACCTCTCTCATTAAGTTTTATTAATAGTATAGGAATTTTTTATGTCAAACAAAAATATTAAAATCCCCACTTTCCAATGTATTCAATCCTGCTTGAATTGGATCTGTCAATCAAAAGTTTTGAATTCATCCATGATATGAATCCTTCAAATTTATACCAAATCCTATGACAACTATCATTTTCAACCCTCATTCATCACTTGTTTTAGAGCCAAACTTGTACAATCTACAACTCGTTTGGCTCTATACCAAATCCTTTGAAATTATGTCCATCAAATCTTTGAATATATAATTTTCAATAGACTCTAGTCCATTTAAACATGGACTTGTGAGCCAAATTTCTATGTTACATGCTAGACACTAATTGCTAAGGGTCCTCATCTGTGAGTAGTGTAGGTTGTTCAAATATTAACATGAACTTTATTTTGTATTGCTATAATGATATATGCATATATAAAATACTAAACATGATGTTTATAGGTGATATAGAAGATAATTATTAGCGATAGTATTCATGACAAAATATAGTTGATAGATATGACTATTCCAAAATGGGTGTCAATGACATATAAAATTACTTCTCAAAACACAATTCATTGGCTTAATATTGATTATAGCAAATAAAGAATAGAAGATGGGCGTGCTTTATTTTGGAATCATGGAAACAACAAACAAGGGTTGGAGGCAGCGTTAGTCCCTGCCAGGGAAGGCAAGAGCTAGATAATTATGGATAATCATGGCTAGAACACAAAGTAAACCATGCAAAACATTTGAATGTCATGCAGACTATATAAACCATATAGAGGTAACATAAGAAATATACTTGAATGCCATCCAAATTATATAGAGCGACAACCTAATCTTATAGAGAGAGGTATATTTAGTACAACACATGGATGGATAGGTATATTTATTACAACACATGGTTTTAATAAAGACATATCTTTCAATTAGGTTAGATATTCTAAATCTTGTGTCTACTTTCTTAATTTTCTTGTACCTTTTAGTCAATATTTCTATGGAAAAAACATTATGGAAACAAAAGAACTAGATTAAGGGAAATAGAATTCCTTAATAATTATTAATAGACAGTGATTACACATTGAGATGTGAGATTACAAGAAGAAAGAAATAAAAGGATCCCATGCTAAAAGACAAAGATCTTGTAACTTAATTTCATCTTTTTCAACTGGGAAAAAAAATAAAAAAATGCTTTATGAGATAAAGAGTTGCTCCTGATGTCATAAAGTTGCTCCTGATGGTAAGGAATGGCTAGTACATAGGTCCAGCCAAACATTTTGTACCTTAATTTCATCTTCAATTAAAAAAAGTCCTTTATGAGAATAGAGCTGCTCATGATGGTAAGGAATGGCTGCTACATAGGTCCAATATATTCAATGCCCTACTGATAGGGATATGGATAATATTGGGGAAAAGTTTGGCCTCCAACATAGGTTTTTCCCTACAATTGTTCAAAATGTTTCTGAGGCAATCAAGGCATAAACCGTCTTTATGTAAGCTGAAAGAAGAAAGAAACTCAAGATAGTAGTTGTTGAATCACCCTTTCAATCTTTTAAAATATTAGATATTGTTCTTTACTTATGGTTTACAATTTTGTTACTACAGTATCTCGAGTTTTGATATCTATGATACTAGTGATTTAATGGAGTAAATTCAAAAGGAAAGTTGAGGCAAAATAAGGATGTGTATGAGAAATGTTTTCTTTGTAAAATAATGGGTGAGACAGCTGAATGATGAAGCAAAATAGGGATGGGCATGAGAAATGTTTTCTTTGTAAAAGAATGGGTGAGATAGCTGAAAGTAGCTAGAGGAACACCATTGGAGCTTGGAAACTCATTACCTTCCTTGATGTCATGCAAGATCATGCCTAAAGAAATGGCTCAATTGTATGGAAGGTAGTTCAACAAGAGCAAACAGATTTTTTACAGTGTCCGATTATTCTAGACACCTAATGTAGACTTGAGGCCTTGGATGGTGTTATAGATCTAACTTGAAAATATAAGATAATAGAAATAAACCCAAAAATAATAAGATCTAAATATAGAAATGCTTCTTTATTGATCAAACCCTTAAGGTAGGGCAACACCATATATTCACTCCTTAAGGAAGGAGAACACTCCACAAGCCATATGCTTGTTCATACAATATTCCTTAACATCCCTCAATGGGAAGTCTCTAGCCTCTATATTGGCCTCATACATACAATACCATGGGTCATTGCCATGGTTTCCTCAATACCATCTATTTGATACAATGGGCTTATTACCTTATTGCTAACTACTTGTGGTCCCTTACATGATATGAGTTAACCACTTTATTTATTACTATGGTCCATCCCATTATTACATTAGTCCCTTGGGTACCTCCCTCTGTACCCCCTAAGTATACTACATTCCACCGCCCTTAAACATGTTTCATCCCCAAAACATAAGAAGAACACAAATAATAAGATCTACTCAAAAGAGTAGTCCACTGGTACCATGCATGTGCATCTAGCCATCCAAGAGAAAGGTGAACCCTCGATCTAGCTAGTGTCTTGCTCGCCTAAGATGGAAGTTGACCCTGGTGGCACTTTTGTGTTGATGTGTTGTGGGTGGATCGTCGCCCTTCTCTATCACGCGGGGGTTGTTGTCCTTGTGGCTAATTTGTTGGCATCATGTTGGTTGTTTTCTTGTGGGGTGATGTGGGTGGTGATATGCTGAATTTTTAACCAATGGTGTATCTTTCTTTAACTCACCACCTAATGGAGCCTGATTGGTATCTAGTACATTTTGTGGTTCCTTTTGTTGTTTCTTATCTTCCAATATTACTTCAAACACGAATTCCTCATCTGATGTAATAGTACGAGTAACATTTTCTGCTTCAGCCTCCTTGGAATCTACCTATTTTTTTGGTACCTGGTTTGATGTTTGTGTTTGGTTGTCGACCATCAAAGGCTCATCGTCTGATGCATCGGTGTCATTAGAGATTTGTGCTTCTGTCACCATAGTCTCTGCTTGGGTCTTAATGGAAATATTCTGCAATGTAATTTTCTTCTTTTTACACCAGAGCTTCAGGAATTTCTTCTGCACATTAATATTGATAGTACCAACAGATTGTATCCAAGGGTATCCCAAGACAACATCCACACTATCCATATCTGTAGCATAAAAATCAGAATGAAATACATACTTATCGATAGAAATCTTCAAATCTTTATAAACTTGAACTTCCAATTTCTTTGCCAAATTAACATTTATAAGATTTTGCTTGCAACTAGGATTTATAGACACAATAATCTTTTCCTTTTGAATACATACATGAACCTGTAACAAGGAGATATCAGTAGAAAACAACCCCTTACATGTCTCATTCCCCTATTTTCTAGCATGAGACCATTTTTCCAAAAGGAGTTTTTCAAATTCTTCATCCGAAAGTTTGGACATTTGCTTGCTGTCAAGTGAGTACCACCATATGGCAACCTCATTTTACAAACCAAGCGATAAAACTTTCCAATATTTCCCATATGTGAACTTTTGACTCTGTATGAATTCTTCAATAGTAGGGCTATCATCTTTTCCTGTAAAAAAATCTTGCTAGACGGCATGGAAAAAAAAATCACTTAGTTGGCGAAAATTTAAAGTGGTCACCATTCAGTGAATATTGTTCAGAATATTTATTATGACCTATTTTCAAAATGGAATGACTATTCTTCATCTTCCCATGTGATAGAAATCCCAATCTAGGCACTGGAATTTCAAATTCATGCTGCAACTGTCCCTTCGTCACAAAAAATTCTGAAAAAAAAACGTTGATTTTAAATTAGCAATATCTCCCTTGTCCGAACTCCGATTCGACCGATTTTTTTTTTAAATTGGGTATTTTGTTTGCAAAGAATCCAGATTTACAATTATATTCTATAAATTGTGCACTAGAACATACAAATAGGATCTACAAACTCACTGCCCCAAAAATTTCCTACAAAAAATAAAAATAAAAATATTCTGCTTTGCCCAAGAAAGTGCTCTAATACCACTTGTTAAAGATCTGACCTGCAATTATATGAAATGATACCATATACCCAACAATTGTAAATAATCACCAAAAATAACAAGATCTGAATATATAAATGCTTCTTTATTGATCAAACCCTTAAGGTAGGGTAACACCATACATTCACTCCCTAAGGAAGGAGAAAACTCCACAAGCCATATGCCTATTCATACAATATTCCTTGACATCCCTCAATGGGGAGTCTCTAGCGTCTATATAGGCCTCATACATACAATACCACGGGTCATTACCATGGTTCCCTCAATACCATCTATCTAATACAATGGGATTATTACCTTATTGCTAACTACTTGTGGTCCCTTACATGATACAGGTTAACCACTTTATTTATTACTATGGCCCATCCCATTATTACATTATTCCCTTGGGTACCTCCCTCTATACCCCCTACGTATACTACAAATGGGCTTGAGACAGTGGCTAACACCCTAGTTTCCTACAAATTGGAGCTTTATCATAGACATGCTAGTTTTCTTACCACGATGTGTTCCCATGGTGAAAAGTTGAAAAATTACTCTAAAACCTTTAAATCCAGCCCTAAAACTAGTAAACTTTTAACCAACAAACTGCTAGAAGATAACAATTTTCGTGTCCTCCAAACTTGTTGTGAATATGAACATGCAACTGATGCATAACAAGTAAATGTTTCATACACTTAGAGAATAAATCTGGCTCAACACCAGGCTCTGATACACATAGATTTAGTTCCTAACATCTTTTGCATGATTTAGCCACTTCCCCTAAATTCAATGTCATTTGCCAGTCATTAGATGAAGCTCTATACTCAACATTCATCGCATCATTGTTGATTCATTTCAATCGAGTTTGACATGTTCCATTCTAAATTAAGAGAGAGAAGTTAATTAGTACTATACTATGCATTATGAATCACATTAGCTTAGCACATCTGTATCGGGTTCACTTGGAATCACCATAGTCACTCTCATTGATTACAGGGGTAATGATTCATAAAATGATAGTGGTATTACTCGAATATAACTTTGTTATCTTACTAGCTTGTATAGAGGGATAACCATTTCTCTCTAGGAATATTAGCAGCAAGCTATATAAATGTCAACTTAACTATAGCCTATAATTTGGACAGTTGGTCATGCTTGAATTATCTTTGAGGGGCCATGTTTTTGTTGGTACTGGGAATTGTATATTTTCTAGGATTCTGATTTTATGGTTAACTAGTGTTTTAAAGACATGTTGATTATTTATCAAGATTTTCATGAAATATCTCCTCATGCTTTCTCAAAATTCACCTAAAACACATGGATATCATTCTCCATGAGATTTGACTTAACTAAACAAAGAGTGACTCTGCCTCGATTGGTGCCTTTGTATTGTTGAAATGTCCTACAATATTTCCCTATGACAAGATGCAATAGCCCTAATTGTACAACATTGAAACTATCTCAATTTAGTGTTTAACTACCATGACCAATTCCTTCATTTTACCATAGCAACTATGCTGCAATAGTTTGAAATGGAGAAAGGGTTAATTTGCATATGGACATCTCTCTTTTGACAGTGAAGGCAATGTGCTAGGCTCTCATCTAATATATGTTGCTAAGATATAATAAACTTATGGTGTATGATTTATCATCATTCTTAGTCCTTAGTTATAGTATATGTGCTCCCTGTCTTTGTGCTCATGGCTGAAATAAATAATTCTCCATTGAATTTCTATTAGCATCATTTAGAAACTCTTTGTTGATTGATGCTCTATGAAATGCATCAGCTCTGAGTTACTCATCATCCACTTTCTTGTTGAGTTAGAGATCATCTGCCATGGTTCTGGAGCTATTGCATTTCCTCAAGGAGTTGCTAATTTGGTTTCTATATAACTATTAAGAATTTCTCTCTCCTTACCTAGAGTGTTATTAACCGTTCTTGGGTGGATTTCTACTCAGTGGAGTTGTTTCCATTGCCCCTCAGCATTATTTTCATTTGCTGGGGTGAGTTTGAGCTTGATCTTGGTTGTCTAAGAGGCCATAAGTACTAGACAAGGCCATACATAACTGTATGATTTTGGCTTTCCAATTTCCCTTCATTCCCATAAATCCATCGAATACATGGGTGCTGAAATCAACAAGGTAGAGCATTCTTGATGTGTATTTGTGGTAGAATGTATTTATATTATAATGTTGTTAAATTGATATTCATTAGTTGAGTGATTCAAATTATATTTTGTTCCATTAGAATTTGGAATCGTTACATGAGAACCCATTAACTATAATTATTCACCAATAATATCGAGAGGTTGTTCTATACTAGAATGATGATTGTCTAGTATGATGTATAGTGAGGATAAGGTTGAAGAAACGAATGTGGAGAAATCTCATTCAGTGGGCATTGTGGATGAAGGTTGTACTATAGAAAAATAAAATACAACAATACGGAAAAATAGGGACAAATTTTGGTGAATAACATGCAACATCAGCCAACTTCGATGAAAACACAAAATATGAATAGTTTGAGCTGTTTGATTTCGTAGTTATTACACATTCAACTAGTGGATCTGTATCTTCTTGTATTGATAATATGGAAGATCAAGATTACATACAATAATGTATAGACACTTTTACCTAAGGAAAAGTGTTTCGCAAAAGACCCTCAAGGAAAACTCCCCTGAGACAAATATCAAGTTAGTGAGCAAAAATTGTTGTAAGGATGCTAGCAATCAATTGTCCAAGGGTGATTTTTTGGATGCCCTCACAAGAACTAAATATTGGATCCCACTATCCAAAGGATCTTCTCTCAACTACAAAAGTTATTCTAATAAATTCTTCTCAGAAAAAGGCACAACACATTTATCTTGGGTTGGGAGTTTATCCATATTTCCCATGATGTAAATAGTTATAATGTCATGTTGAGTAGATTTTTGGCACACCTTTAAGAAGGTATCATTATCGAATGGGGGCTAGAAATCTAAAATCTTATCCATTGAATTAGATATAGGATTATATTTGTCTAGATGGGAGGTTGATATAGTTTGAGCTTGTAGGAATTAATTATTGGAGAATACCCTATTGCAGAGGAAGCTTTGGGTGGAATGAAATTTCATGAACCTACTATAGAATCTGTGAGCTAAATTTTTTATTTTTAATATATTTTTGCCTTATACTATTTTTTATGATGGATGGCATATGATATGTATGAAGCGTTTCACTCTACAAAATATATTCATGGCCTTGTGTATGGTCAAGAACATTCCTAAACCTCAAATGATGACAATATGCTATTCAAAGTTAACAAAGATATTTTGGATATTAGAAAGATAGTTGTATCATGCTTATGCTTGGTACAAGCTCTATATCCTCTAGAAAAGCTAAAATAAATACTTACAATAGAAGGATTTCCAGCTGATGGCATCATCTGGATTGTTGGTCGCCATTGTGAAATGGGATGAGGGAAATGTGTAGAAAAATCATATTCTAGAAACCATTTATCTTTGGTTGGGAGTTCACCCATATTTCCCATGATGTAAATAGTTATAATGTCATGTTGAGTAGATTTTTTGCACACCTTTAAGAAGGTATCATTATCGAATGGGGGCTAGAAATCTAAAATGTTACCCATTGAATTAGATATATGATTATATTTGTCTAGATGGGAAGGTTGATATAGTTTGATATTGTAGGAATTAATTATTAGAGAATACCCTATTGTAGAGGAAGCTTTGGGTTGAATCAAATTTCATGAGCCTACTATAGAATCTGTGAGCTATTTTTTTTTTTAATATTTTTTTTCGTTATACTATTTCTTATGATGGATGTCATATGATATGTAGGAACCTTTTCACTCTATAGAAGATATTCACGGCCTTGTGTATGGTCAAGAAGATTCCTAAACCTTGAATGACGACAATCTTCTATTCAAAGTTAACAAAGATATTTTAGATATTAGAAAGTCATCTGTCTCATTCTTATGCATGGTACAAGCTCCATATCCTCCTCAACAGCTACAATAAATACTTAGCATAAAAGGATTTGCAGCTAATGGCATCATCTGGATTGTTGGCTGCCATTGTGAAATGGAATGAGGGAAATGTGTAGCAAAACCATATTCTAGAAACCATTTATATTTGGTTGGGAGTTTACCCATATTGCCCATGATGTAAATAGTTATAGTGTCATGTTGAGTAGAATTTTGGCACACCTTTAAGAAGGTATCATTATCAAATGGGGGCTAGAAATCTAAAATGTTATCCATTGAATTAGATATAGGATTATATTTGTCTAGATTGGAATGTTGATATAGTTTGATCTTGTAGGAATTAATTATTGGAAAATACCCTATTGCAGAGGAAGCGTTGGGTTGAATGAAATTTTATGAACCTACTGTAGAATCTGTGAGCTAATTTTTATTTTTTTTACATATATTTTTTCCTTATACTATTTCTAATGATGGATGACATATGATATGTAGGAAGCTTTTCACTCTATAAAAGATATTCATGGCCTTATGTATGGTAAAGAAGATTCCTAAACCTCAAATGATGGAAATCTGTTATTCAAAGTTAACAAAGATATTTTAGATATTAGAAAGTCATTTGTATCATGCTTATGCATGGTACAAGCTCTATATCCTCCAGAAAAGCTACAATAAATACTCAGCATAGACGAATTTGTAGTTGATACCATCATCTAGATTGTTGGCTACCATTTCTATTATGCCCTATGATCACAAGCATGGGGCTCACCATTTTGAGCTAGAGAATGAGAAGGAAAGAAGTTCAAGAATGGCCAGTCTTTTAGGTTTTGGGATTTAGTTTGGATCTAAAATGGATACTAGAGAAGTGGTAAGTTATTTCAATGAAAAGGCTTAAGTTCGTATGTCACTATTTGAGATGTTTTCATTTGTATAAGCTTTTCTAGTATAAGTATTATATTTTATGCTTAGTTCAAGGAGTTTTCTTCCAATATGTCTAATAATAATATGTTTTTCTGGCAGTTGTCATGCTCAACAATTCCATCTGAAGTGGTAAGTAATAGTTATAGAGCTCATTAAAGATTTTTTTTTTGAGAAAAGTCTTTCCTTGATGTTGTTGAGAAGTCAAATAACACATATATTCTTCTAAACACTTTTTATGCTTGTAGAGGTTACCTCCCATATGTCTTTCCATATGTACCTTGTACCTTGTTACCTCCCAATGTACCTTGTTACCTCCAAACTTGCAAGTAAATTGTTACCTTCCATATGAAGATATATCAGCCATTGAGACACAAATCAGTGTTTCACCTACCAAAGGTCCCAATATTCAATCAAAAGCAGTACCCATAGTAGCAACTCCATCTCCAGCTCTTGTCCCAGATCTTCTTGGTTATTTGATAGGTTTAGGTAATGCACTTGTCCCTATAGATTCGTGAGCAGTAGGCTTTGGTTGGGTATTAGATAGTCAATTCCATTTCATTTTGTAAAGAAAAAATGGAAAAATTGACTTTATTGTTGTTATATGTGAATTGTATTTACTATGATAAGCATCAACTTGATTAAAGCAACTTGTGATATTTGGTTAATGCTTTGTGCAGGCCTCCATTGCTTCTTTTACTTGCATCATCAGTCGGTCAAGACCTTCAGATCAATGGGAAACTTATATGGCGCGATGGTCAAATTTTTTACAGATTGAAATTTTAGAATAAATATTTCGGTCTTGTAGTTGTTGGACCTCTACTGGTGCAGTTCATAAAATATGAAAATAGTTGAGATATTAGTTCTATTTACTCGAAATATTGCTAGTTTAATCAGATGTAGATGCACATCTGTTTTGAATCCTTTTTCTAAGTTTTTTTCCTGGTAAATTAGGTGGCCCCATTGCAGCCTGGAAGCTTGGCACACACACTACTGCCAATGTTATTGTTTCAAAACATATCTCCTTGACTGGAAAACACTCTTTTGTAGCTGGAAGTAAAAAATAATCAACAACTTGTTTGGTATTTTAATGATAATATTCCATTTGAAGTTTTCTTCATTAAGGATGAAAGGATGGAGAGTGCAACATTTCTAGAGGTAATAATGAATGCTACGACCATTCCCTCTCCGCCACTATGCATGTGCCTTCGACTCTATTGGATTTTTAGGACTTTTGGGTTAGAAGGAATGGGAAGGATTCATAAGTCCAAGAGATGGAAAGGGGAAGAGGAAGAGCACATAAACGGTGAGCTTGTTCTCTTCATTGAAAAGTTGCAGGAAATCTAGGATGAGCTTGAGAGGGTAAGTTCTCATGCACTCTGAAAACTGCTTTCTAGGGTTATTTTATTTTATTTATTTATTTTTAAAACCTTTTGCCCATTCCTTTCTCTATGTATTATTTTTTTGTTTTATTGGTGCATTTGTGGATTGATTGAATTTTTGCTTGTCCATGGGCTGCTTTAGAATGATTTGTTACAACCCTTAAGAGCTGGTTTGAGGAAAAGAGTAGTTTTTTCAGTAAATCCACACTTAATCTTCATATTCTTTCAATGTTTTGGATATGGAAATTTTGATCGGTTTACATGTGTTGTTTCTACAATAGTGTCGGGGAAATTTTTTCAAGGAAAAATTGAAACTAGAATATCCTCAAACTAGTTATTTCATTTTTTTTTCCATATCCATTTATTGTTTGGGCGTGAGTTGGAAATGCTAGGGGTTCAACAAATGTAATATTTTTTGCGATAGTTCTTGATCAGTTACAGTCTTCTTGTTTACGATTAGGTTCATAATGACCTCGTGACCTGAGGCTCTCTCAATGTAGTATGTTTCACTCTTAAATCCCTTTTGCTCTCAATTATAGTTAGCACGTTTATGATAAGTTCATAGTGGCCTGGTCACTTGTGGTACTCTTGGCCTAGTCATTGCCCCCAACGGATATAACAAGGTTGTTGGACTTAATGGAAAAAGTTCACAATTCTATTTGGTACCTACCCTTAGGGAAGGGTAGACATGCCTTATCTATATGGTTGTTGACAGCTGGCTTATTCTTACATTCATTTTTTTATTATTTTCTCAAAAGATTTCTTGGAGGAATTAATGGATAGAGTTTAAGTTGGATTCCCGATGACAAGCAGAGTATTCCTAGATTATGTATTTGTAATTTCATAGTTTCATTCACAATGAGGAAGAACCAAATTCATTGTATCACTTTTTTTTTCCGTTTCCCCACTTATATATCAACGTTGCAGCTCTGGATTTATTTTTTCCTTCTACTTTTGCTCTCTAATATTGAATCTAAAGTCTCGAGTACCTAGCAGAGCCTTTTTCTCTTCTACCATAAGATGCATGTGTGTGTAAACCTATGTAGTTGATGACATAAGTTTGGAGTGGATTGAAACAATGAGATTTTACTGTGGTGGTGGTGATGAATCATTTGTTCAATTGAGCATAACATGTCTATATGATATAATGCAAAAATAAATGGAAAAAAAAAGTGAAATTTTCATAGGGTGCATTGAGCTGCTCTCTTTTGGCTATTCATCTCCAGTTGTGTTGAATGTTAGAAATGGATTTCAACTACAAAACTTTTTTTCTTTCATGAGACTACAGAAATCGGTCTCCAAATGAACTGAAAATGTCCTCGTGCAATCTAGGTTATTCTATCACTTATCTTACATGGGATGTTTGTATTTAGATCATTCAAGTTATTATTATTTTTAGTTATTATATGATGTCCAACTATGTGGGGCCTTCTACATGGGTAAATTGCACTTGGGTATTATGGACAATTGAGTCCTCAATTATTTTTTGTGCTTTTCCTTTCACTATAGGGTCTTTAACATTCATTACTATTTGATACGCTGAGCATTTGCTTCTGGTAGATTTGATGAGTGATGGCACTAAGTTTTCTAATCTGTTTCTTTTATTGAGATATATGTGTTTGATAGGTTGGGTAATGTGTGCTTTGATCCAAGACGTAACTTAAGGTGAATGGTATATAGTTTTTTTGTAAGTTTGGCTTGACAAAGTAAGTTCTTATGATGGATTTATAATCTTTAAAGATATGTGAAGGGAGGATGATATTTAATTTCCAAATGAATTTTTTTAAAGAAAAGGTAAGTGTCTCTTTAAAAGTTTGAAAAGAAGAAATTCATAGCAAAGTGTTGATTGCACTGCGAATGCCTTATAATATCCATATAAAGTTTACAAAGAGGAAAAGCACGCAACGTTCTTGACATTTTTCACTCACTTTTATTTTGCAGTCAACTCTGTTGAAATTTGTAAAAAAAAATTGTTTGAAATTCATCGTGTAGCTGCAATTTCTTTTTTTTTTAAATCAATGACTATAAATGTAATTTTAAGGATTGTCATAACTCTTCACATAATTTTTTGAAGTGTGTTAGCTCAATGGAAGAGCGTCTACTTTATAAGCAGGAGGTTGGTGGTTCGATTCCACTGTGCACTAACATGAATTAGTCAATAATTTTGTAGTTCATTTTTAATTAAATGTTTTTTCTATCGATATATTTCAATGGTGAGATATTTATGGATTCATTGTTTTATATTGTCTCTAAAGACACAAAAGTGATCTTAAATAAATTTTTTATCGTCTCTAGAGAGGCAATAGCTAGTATTAAAGACATATTGTCTCTAATCTGAGTGTTGTCTTTAGAGAGACAAAAATGAAATTGTCTCGGGAGAGACAAAAATGAAATTGTCACCTAAGAGACAATAATGGTTGTGTTATATATTGTATTTATAGAGACAATTTTTTTTAAGACAATAATCTTTAAAGCAATAATATTTAAGACAATATTTTTTATGAGGTAATCTTTAAGACACTATTTTTTAAGACAATAATTTTTTAGGCACCTGCTTAAAGACAATATTTAAGACAATACACAAGTTTTTTTGTCCAATATTTAAGGCAATTTGACCAAAAATGGTGTCAAATATTGTCTTAAAACCCTCCTTTATTTAGAAGTGGGGAGAGAGAGAAGAAGAGAGAGGAAAAGACATGGAAGGAAGAAGAGATATAGATATGGAAAGAGAAGTGTTCGAGAGAGAGATAAGGGGAAGAGAGTCAGGGAGTGGAAAAGGGGGAGAGAGAGAGAGATATGGAGAGAGAGTGTAAATTTTTGGGGGGTGAGATAAAGAGGTAAAGAAGGAGAGACAATGGGAGAGAGAGATATAGATGGAGAGGGCATTGATTTGATTACACTGAAATAAATGCATACTATTAATCTAATTACATTGAAATTAATGTACATCATACATCTAGTTGCATCAAATCAAAAATCATCATCTACACTAAAATCAAGGCATGTAAGGCAAACAATCAAATAGGATTAGAAATCATCATCTACACTAAAAGCAATGCATCTAATGCAAACAATCAAATAGGATTAGAAATAAAGATCCACACTAAAATCAATGCATCTAGTGCAAGCAATCAAATAGGATTAGAAGTAAATATCTACATTGAGACCAATGCATCCAATGCAAGCAATCAAATAGGAGTAGAAATCAACATCTAAACTGAAATCAATGCATCTAGTGTAAGGTATTAAATAGGATTAGAAATTGACATATAAACTGAAATCAATTCATCTAGTGCAAGCAATCATATAGGATTATAAATCAAGATCTACACTAAAATCAATGCATATAGTGCACACAATCAAATAGAAGTAGAAATAAACATCTACACTTAAATCAATGCATCTAGTATGAGGTATTAGATAGGATTAGAAACCTACATCTACACTAAAATCAATGCATCTAGTGCAAGCGATCAAATAAGATTAGAAATCCCCCGGATGCGGGTGAAAAACAGTGCGATTAAGGTGATGGGACGGGCGTGCGGGGGAGGCCACCTGCCCGCCATGCGCAGAGGTGACCTGGACGCCGGTGGAGAGGGACATTCCTGGAGGTTTGATTTAAATGTTAGGGGATGGCAGCCAAGGAGCATTTACGCTCCGTCCACTTTCGACTGCGCAACAGAGCTCGGCTCCCCGGCACTCTTGCAGACCTTATTAATGGAGGGCGAGCTTCGAGGCAGAGGAAACGATATTATATACAGTGGCAACACAGGAGTTACCATGTTCATTTGGGTAGGGTCTGGGGTTCTTATTTCGCCTCTCGTATTGACAAATTCCAGCCCTGGTTTGATTGCCCAGCCTGTCTACGCTCCTCTCGGCGTTCTGCATCCCAATTTAGCTCTGTATAGCCTTGTTAATATGGTCAGGCCTCGGTAGCGTATGTTGAGTCGTTGCGGCTCCAACCGAGGAGGGTCCTCACGACCTTCAGCCGAGGCGGAGACCTTTCCCCACTGTCACTACCATTGCCATTTCCCTCATTTGGGAGGTGCTAGCCCTCTCAGGCACAGCCAATATCTGGAGGTGAGCTCACCTGGGTCTTCGTCTTTGCCTTTTTTCGGCTCAGTTGTCTTCACCTTCAATAGCCCTCTGAATTGCCCCCGGATTAGTGCCCATGTCTCTGTCCTATTCATTGATGAAGCCCAAGACGAGGGCGGAACCAGTTCTCATCAAGAGTTCACTACACCAATCGATATTGCGAAAGATACGAAACTTCCCTCTGCGGACAAGGGGAAGGCAACGGAACAACCACACCTTCAGACGGAGGACGTCCAAATGAAGCCCGAAGCGACCGAAGCGAAAGAGGGCCAAGCTCAGGAAGCGGAAGAATACGGATGGTGCCCAATTGTGGAGGAGGTGTTGGAAGACTAATCTGCTGCAAGGTCTCAGGTCATGTTGCTCGAAAGGGATTCTGTTTATTCCTTTCTTTTTGGTTATGTTCATGTGTCCAAATGTCTCTAGCATGTCTTCGTGGCAAAGTATTTTTTGTGTCAGTGTGTCACTGTGGAAAAATGCCAACGCTGCAGTGTAAGGTCGGTTCTAGTAATGTTTGGATGGCCACTCTATGTCAATTTTTCTGTCCTCCCTTGCGCGGGAGAGTTTCTACTGTTTACCATCGCCCTTGTGAGGGAATGAATAGGTTCGCCCTCTTTTTCTGCTACAAATGGTTGTTCCAAGCTACCACTCTTTCAGGCAGCTGGATCTTTTAGACAACATGCTTGTAATTGTAATCTGGTTTTGTATATAATAGAATAGTTTAATCGAGAAAAAGAAATACGATAGAAATCAATATCTACATTGAAACCAAAGCATCTAGTGAAAGCAATCAAATAGGAGTAGAAATCAATATCTACATTGAAATCAATGCATCTAGTGTAAGGTATTAAATAGGATTAGAAATCAAAATCTACACTTAAACCGATTCATCTAGTAAAAGCTATCAAATAGGATTAGAAATGAAGTACCGCCTCTCCCTCTCTACCTCTTCCCCTCTCCTATTTGATCTCTTGCACTTCCTCTCTCTCTCTCTTCCCCTTCTCTCTCTCAGCCCCCAAACATGCACACTCTCTCTCCTATCTATCTCTCTCTCTCCCTCCCTCTTCCTCTCCCTCTCTCTCTCCTTTCTTATTCCTCTCCCTCCCTCTCTCCATTCCTATTCCTATTCCTCTCTGTCTCTCTCTTTCCCTCCCTCTTCCTCTCTCTATCTCTATCTTCCCCTTTTCTCTATATATCTACCTCTTTTCCTCCGTCCCTCTCTTTGCCTCTCTCTTTGCCCTCTCTCCCCCTTCCATCTATATGTATATCTACCATTGTCTCTCCTTCTCACCTCCAAAACATTGTCTCCCTCTCTCTCTCTCTCATCATATCACCATATCTCCGTTGTCACTCCCTCTCCTTCTCCACCTTTCTCTCTCTATGTCTTTCTTCCCCTTCCAACCCGATCTCTCTCCTCTCTCTCAAGTACTCTATCTCTTCCTTCCTCTCTCTCTCTTTCTCTCCCACCTCCCTCTGTCTCTTGCCGCCATCACACACACTCCCTCTATCCACCCTCCAACTCTATCACTATATCCCTCTCTCTCTTCTTCTCACTCTCCCCTCTCTCTCTCCACCTATATCTCTTAATGTGTTTGTTCTTCCCTCCCTCTCTTTCCCCCTTCCAACTCCATCTTTGTCTCCCCATCTCCCTCTCCTCTCTCAAGTCCTCTCTCTCTTCCTTCCTCTCTCTCCCTTTCTCTCCCACCTCCCTCTGTCTCTACCCCAATCACACACTCTTTCTCCACTCTCCAACTTTGTCACTATCTCCTTCTCTCTCCCCTTCTCGCTCTCCCCCTCTCTCCCCCCTCCATATCTATGTCTCTATATCTTTCTCTTCCCCTTCTTTCCATATCTCTATCCTCTCATTTTATCTCCCTAACATCATCTCCTTTCTCCCATTTTGATCTCTCCCTTATCACTCTCTCTCTCTCTCTCTCTCTCTCTCTCTCTCTCAATATCTTTGTTCCCTCCCTCTCTCCTCCTCTCCCCGCCCTCCTCTCTCTCTTCCTTCCTCTCTCTCCCTATATATCCCACCTCCATGTCTCTTTCCGCCACCTTATTCCCCCTCCATATCACTCTGTCTCTTAAATATGATCCCATTGTATTGCATTTAAGAAAGTATTTAAATTAAAAATTATATAACTGGTTGTAAAATATTAAACCTATATTTTGGATCAATCACATCAAATAAAATACAATAATAAAAAATTTAAAAGAATCATACACTATCTTGCCTCTATCATTGTGAGTCACTTTGTTTTCTCTCTTGGTTTGGATCTTTGGTTAAAATGCTTCTGTCCTCAATATAATCTCTATGGGTATATTTTTAGTACTTGTGAGGATGGAAAGTTTAGATATACTTCAAAAGTAACTATAACCTTTTTTCTTTTAGATTTAATTAAAAAATGTTATAAAAATAAATAAAAATAAAGTATTTGTAAAATATTTTAATTTTGAAATAAATTATGGTATCTTGGCATGTGGTATTGATAAGCCATGGCATTGTAACAAAACAATTAAAAGCCTAGATCCATAACATAATAATCAAAAGCATAGATGGTCCATGGTATTGATAGACCATGGTATTAAGATTTTCTTCCCTCCTCTCCCTCTCTCCATCCTACTCTCTATAATTTATATGGTAAAATGGATGTTAATTTATAAGTACTATTTATATGTTATAACATGATTTGTATATTGTACTTTCTTTTATCTAAAAAATTGTTCGTGGTTTTATTAATAAAAGACAAAGTTACAATATAAAAAAAATGAATTTAAAAAATATCTCACGCTCACCCATCCACCGGCCTTTGGGCGCAAAGATTAATGTAATGCAAAGATTAAT
>APFE030204811.1:65105-83256 GCA_000404065.3 Pinus taeda
CTATTGTGGACAATTTTCTAAAAATCACCATTCTCTTGGTTTTAGTATAACTCTGCAATCTTTAAATGTGTTGCAAGTCTGATCAAATCTGCCATTGCTCTCCTGCATTTTAGTGTATATTTAATAGCGCAGAAAATATTATATAGTGTATATTTAAGAGTCCGTTTGCAGTGGTGGTTCGGTAGAGCTATGATGTATTTTGCTATTAGCATATTTAAATTTATGAACATGGACCTACTGAGGAAGATGCCACTAGAATGTGTCGCCAGCCCTTGGAAACACATGAACCACCATCACAAAGGTGAAAATGTTTGTAACAAAGATGTGTAAATGAAGGGAGTCTATAGATCTGCTTCATGTTTTTCGGATTTTTTTTTCATGTATATTTAAATTTTCTGGTGCATTTTGATAAGAAGCTTTGTCAGATAAAATATAATTCAAGAAAATTATAGTTAGATAATGCTAATTATAAAAATAGTTTACTAATATTAATGTCGTTATGGCAAAAGTGTATGCTACTTCACAACAGATCCCCAATTGTCCGTCCTTCGCGCTCAGCTGGGAATATTGCTGAGAAAATTTGTTGAAAATTTGTTTGTGTATTAGAAAAATGGTTGTGTTGGACTTGTTAGACTTCTTTATCTTTTCTCTATGCTTCTTTATTTTCTTGTAATGATTACTCATTATGAACCACACTTGTTGATTCTAGATTTTCCTAAATGATAAAATCACACTTGTTTGTTTGAAATTTTTCTTAATTTATTATGGATCACAAAAACCTATATTCAAAAACATTAACATAATACTCATTATGAACCACACTTGTTGATTCCAGGTTTTTCTGAATGATAAAATCACACTTATTGGTTTGAACTTTTTCTTAATTCATTGTGATCACAAAAACCTACATTCAAAAACATTAACATAATTTAAACTTTCTTTAGAACAAAACATACACTATTATTATCCCATGATTTATATTATTTAAAAAACCAACTATATATAATTACGTATCCAAAAAACTAAATAACCAATTTCTCTACTTCATATGTCTAATTATTCAAAAACAACTCTATCACTTTCTTGGTTAGGGATGGAACTAGTTCTTTGTTATTAGTAACTACTCAACATTCACATGAGGCACTGGACTGTGAATTCTCTAAAGCCTTTACTTCACGTTTCTTTGGGGAATGGGTGGTCTTATCATTTTTAAGTTTGAAAATAAAGAAAATGTTGTCAAAATAATGATTGTATTTAGGCTAATATGTTAGGGAGTTAGTTTTACTTTTTTAGTTGTGGCTATCATGCCTAATATGTTTGGTAGATGGATGTGTTTTATGTGTTATTGTGATTCTATTGGTATATTTTCTTTTTAAATAGCAAATCTTGTTTTATTGGCTCAATAAACATAAAATTGTGCTTTTATTTGTTATATAAATATAAAACTGTGCTTTTAAAATTCAATACTGAAAAAAATAGGATTATATCTCTTACATATATTCAAATATATAAAATTTTAAATATTTTAAATCTTTGAAATGTACAATTATAACATTGAAAATAGAAAAAACCTTTAGAAATTGTTTCAATTATAAATATTGCAAATAAAATTATGTATTGGACCAATGAACCATATAAATTACACATTATCAATTATTTTATATTCATAATGAAGTGATATATTAAGTGTGTGCAAACATTCTTTAAAAATATATACTTGTATTATCAATCGTTAATTACTCACTAATCAAACCAAACCTATCTCTACTTTATAAAACATAATATTAACCTCTACTATTTTATATAATATAAAATGTTAAACAATATAATTTAATACTTACTCAAAATCTCAATTAAAAAATTCAATTTTGAAGAAAAAAAATCATTTACTATAATAATTGATGCAAATTTTCTCTTTATTAAAATATATGTTTTAAATTTTCACAAGTCTATAAATTTATAAATTATATATATCACATGTCTTTTACACACTGTAAATTTATAAATTACACATATCACATATTTCTTTGCTTTGGACATAATTATTGTATCGATTATAATTCATTAATTTTTGCATATTTTATTAAAACCTATTAAGAAATTTCCTATAAAAATCTGATGGTATAAAAAGTGATTAATTTCCTGTAAAAATTATATCACTTAATTGTAATCGTATGCCATTTCCCGGATCAAAGAGGGGTTTCGAAGAGTAAACGGAATGTTATAATCTCTAAGATTAGAAATTTGTGTGGTCTTCCTATATTAATGAGTGAACTTAATATTCAGTGCACGTTACCGAACTCAAATTAGTGAGTGAATTTAATATTGGAGTTGTTTACAAGGCTAGTTAAAAGTGGCTATAATTTGTGAAAAACAAAATTCAAAAATATTATAGGAGTATTTGAATTTTTTTTTTTATAGTAAAAATAAATTCAGTACCAGCAAAAACTTTTAAGGCATTTGAAATTATAAATTTTGATAGTTTTTATTTGGATTTATAAAACTTACCCCAAATTTTTTCAAAATGTGACCAAAATTTCTATAACTTTCATGAAAAAAATATAATCCAGTGCACAATGCAAAGCTCAAATTGACCTAAAGTTTAATACGAAGAAAACATAATTTGTCATTAAACTATGATTATATATAATATATATATATATATATATATATATATTCTAAAAATTAAGTACAATATTTTCTATTAATAAATAAAGAAATAAAACAAGCATCTACCAAACACACAACAAACCAAAAAAAACAACTACCAAACTTTTTAGGCATGGTAGCCCAAATGCAATCATTGTTCGCACATAACATTATCTTTATTTTCAAACTTAAAAGTGACATGGCTAACCCTAACCATGAAAGTATTAGAGCTTTTGTTGAAAATTAGATATATGAGGTCACTTAGAGACTATATAGCCTTTACCATGCACGGCAGTGGAACAATGACGATATGCGCAAATAGAATTGGACCACAAATTTTCCATATCAAATATAGTTAAAGAATATTAATTGTGTTTAGTTAAGTTTTTTTTCTCTCTATATATTTCTTTGCGCATCTTGTCCATATATAATGTCCAATGTCTAAGAGATGGCATTTAAAAAATGTTTACATGTAAACATTATGCTTACCCATTTCCCTATATTAGGTTATAGAGCGTTTTTTGGCACAATTATATGTATTTTTAAAACTTAAATAATAAGCAATGTATGTATTGAAATTAGTAAAGTATTAAAAAACCACTTAATTAAGTATTTTATTTTATTTATTTATCTTGTATTCAAATTTATGAGTTTTGAACTAACAATTATTATACAAGAAATGTCTTAGCATTTTACCTTTTTCTCAATTGTTCTACAAACTATAGGCCATACATTATTATAGTGTTAGAAGAATAAAAATTTGTTATGAAATTATATTTGACATAAAACATATGATTTGCATAAGCAAGAAAAGTAGTGACTACGTGAGGGATGCATTATCAAGGATTGAGGGAAATTTCATTCAACTACCCCTAGAAGGTTTTCGACCCAATTGCACAAACTCGGTCCCACCATTAAAACAACTCCTATGAGCTCATTTCTCAAAAAAAAAAATCCATGAAAGCATCGAGATGGATGAAAACCAAATCCAATATGGATCACTCCATACACCCAACCTCCTCTATGCCTTTTAACGGAACAAAATGTCTTGACCTCACCTCCAAGATTACTTTATGGAGATGGAAATATCAAAATTCCTCTTCTTTAAACCACCTTAAAAAGCTTTTATGGGGTCACTATTGTCTTCAACTAATGGAGAGATTTCTAATGATATAAATTTCATCGAAATTGAAGCTCTAGACAAAGAGTCATGCCTATATGAAGATTCACCTTCAAAGCTCATGTCAGCATCTGAACCATTGATATGTGGCAACCTTTTTCATATTCATCACTATAATGCAATGCTTCATCAACATTATCTGTCATTCCTTGCTTTCATTTCATTATCACATATAGCCGCATGCTCACCTCAGACATCTATTTGTCACTCACATTCGGATCTCGGATATTGATAAATCCCCAGTATAATGTTTTTTTTGAATTTCTTCTAATCTAGATTTTACATATTTCGAGTCCATTTATATCTGAGAAAATGCTTGGTCAACTAGGAAAAAGTCACCTTTAAATGAAATTATGGATTTATGCTAACCAAATCATTCATCATCCATGTCACATCCATGGGGCATACATATAGCCTGCACCTCAACATCACTATGTCACTTTGATCCATGTCACCTCAAGCCTTATCATCTCGAGTCAACACAATCAAATCTCCACTCATTTGGAATATATCATTTTTTAAAATGTCTAAGTTCACAAACTCTAGATTTATGCACTTTAATATTCCACATCACTTTCCATGATAAGTGACACATAAACCACCATGTAAAATCCTTTGTACAACCATGCCACATCAGTGTTCCATGTTGATTACCATAAGAACAATATCTCAAAATACCACATCGCCCAAAACTATCATGCATACCACATGAGTGTCAGACATCATCTTGCCACATCAACGCTTACTTGCTCATCGGGTCTGACAATTATAACATGGACTCCCTGTAACCTCCACATGGGATACTATGTTGGCATCTAGATTTGGCTTTTCAATTTTTTTCTTGATGTTCAGACATATACTCCTTGACCAACTCTTGTTGTCCATCTCCAACACTTAACAAAATCTAACGTCAATCTACAACACTTGATAGATTAATGATCCTTCCTTCTACCCACTCTTGGTTCCATCATTTGTGGGTTTTGTCATCTAGCATCCTCTATTGTGGAAAAATCCATTTATGAAGTTTTTCGAAACGTATAGACTTTTAGATATCCATGTTTATTTCCCATTTCTTCAATTTTTTAGGAATATAATAAATAAAATGCATACTACATCAATTAAAATATGTCAAGATATCCATGTTGGGCATTTTCAACATTATAAGTCTTAATTACAATTACAAAACCTTGGGTTGTAAGAAGGGGTGTTACGCAATCACATAAAAGTGTCAGATGCATCTAATGATAGTTTTGTTCTTCTTACATCCTTTATAATGTTTTCTCTTAAGAATCCTCTTTCACATGAAATTGTGTTTGCAAGAATATGTTGAAAACATGTATGAATAATTAGATATATGAGGTCACTTAGAGCCAAGTCACATAGTCCTCATTGAACAATTTCAAATATTTGAGTAGCTTATAGTCAACAAGTTTGAATTTCTAAGATTGAACCTTAGTATCTAATACCTTAAATCTGTGTGAGATATCTAACATGTGACTTACACGAAGAAGGAAGTTACCTACCAGATTGGCAATTGGATCGTATATATGGCCTTTACCTAGCATCCCATCCTAGATCCTTTTGGCTTAACAGATCTCATATAGCCTTTACCATGCACGACACTGGAACAATGATGATATGGACAAAGAGAAATTGATCACAAATTGCCCATATCAAATATAGTTAAGAATATTAATTCTATTTAGTTAAGTTTTTTTTCTCTCTATATATATATTTTTTGTGCATCTTCTCCATATATAATTTCTAAGAGAGATGACATTTAAAAAATGTTTACATGCATACTTTTTTACATTTTGCCTACACATCTCCCCCATATTGGGCTATAGAGTGCTTCTTGGCACAATATATATTTTTAAAATTGAAATAATAAGAAATGTGTGTATTGAAATTAGTAGGGTATTAGATAGCTCTGGAAACTTTTAAACAAAAGGGCATGTTTGACATTTGCATATAAACAAAATTTCTCTCATATTTAGATTTTTTTTTATTATTGGGATAGACAATTGGGATGATACTTATGTGATAGGAGAGAATCGAAAATTCGCACAGCTAGGGTTTCTGAGAGTTTCTGAGCTTGATCCTAATGATGGGATGTAGAGGATGGAGCTCCACTCCCTCTTACAAAGACGATGTTGCCAGCAAAGGCAAGTCACCACTGGGTAATGTCAGAGGATCTGCGGAGGAAGAAAAAAGAAATAATGAAGAGGAGAGGGATGGGCCCAAGTCCAAGGAAAATAGCAGCACAAAAGACAAGGAGGAAGAAGACAAAACCCAAGGAACAAAGGAAAAAAGACAAAAGGGACTTTGCAAACCCAAAAAGGAGATCACTCCTAGAGTAGTGTTAAATAATCCTGCACTGCAGGTGCACAGAGAACACATGGGGACTTACACCATGATATGCAAAGTCATGGGATTATGGCCCACTTAAAAGGCTTTACAAACATGGATAAAGTATCACTGGAAACCCAAAGGAAGCATCAATCTCCATCTTGGGTCAAAGGGATTCTTCACCATGGTGTTTATAAACATCGAAGACAAAGACAAAATATTCGAAGGAGGGCCCTACTTTTATGCAGCAGTTGGCCTCTATATGTGGCCCTGGATGATGAAAGTTTTTCCAGAGCGGGAGACTTTCACTTCGGTACCTGTCTGGGTAAGGCTCTATTCACTACCTCTTGATTACTGGAAAAATGAATCACTTTCTGCCATAGGCAACAAACTAGGTCATTTTGTCAAAGCTTCAGAAGCCACTAGAAGGGTAAATATACTTCCTATGCAAGGATTTGTGTGGAAATGTATCTATTAGGATCTCTCCCAGACGAAGTTATCTTGGAAGTTTTCGATGAGGAATGGGCGCAAACGGTGGACTATGAGCATATTCCGTTCAGATGCCATAAATTCCATGAACATGGACACTTGATCAAAGACTACCCTCTTAGCAAAGCAGACAACAAAAGGAAACCTAATACAATGAAGGACACCGAAAGCTTTCAGAAAGTGGAAAGTAGAGGAAAAGGAGGTAAAAAAGGACCAAAGCAACAACGTAATGAGGGGCAAAAGGTCAGTTAGAATAAGTTTCAAGCACTAGAAGGGATTGAAGAAACATCAAATGAAGATCAATATATGGAGGAAAGCCCTAATGAAAAGGAGGAGGAGGAAAACTACAACCCAACACAAAATACTGATAATAAGAAAGAAACTATGATGAGTGAAACAGAACTAGAGATGGATCAGGAAATGACCTAGAGTGAAACAGATTTAGAGGGTCATGAACTTCAGGAAATTCTAGATAAATAACACCTAGATCTAGAAGGATTCTTAATGCAGGGAACCACATGAGGGATAGATTCATTACCTCAAGAATCTAGAGGTGTGAAAACAATGAAGAGGTGTGAAAACAATGAAATCAACTCCAGGATTAGCTACTAGGAATGCAAGAAAGAAGAGGGGCAGAAATAAGCATAAGGAGCTCTTGATGGAGTGTGGGAAGCTGATGATAGATTCAGGTAAGATGAAATACCTAACCAGTTACTCCTTTAAAAATCTTTAACTATGAAGTTCACATCTTGGAATATTATAGGTCTAGGTAGTAAAAGAAAGTAAAGAATGCTTAGTTATAGAATGAAACAAGAAATGCCGAATATGATTTTCATCCAAGAAACGAAATGTTCCATTCAGAAAATAAAACTAATCCATAGAAAATGGCTCAATAGATTTGAGATTCTAGAAGTTAAAGAAAAGAACACAGCGGGGGGGATTCTCACTCTTTAGAACCCCCAAAAAATTAGCATAATAGATGCAAAGGCATATAGAAATTATTTATCAGTAGTCATTCAACCTGTGGGGATTTCGGAAACCTTCCTAGTCACAAATGTTTACGGTCCTCAAAGAATAGATGTAAACTTAGATTGCTAGAATCCCTTATTGATCTCAGGAACAGACAGGGCGGTATTCCTTGGATCATGGGAGGGGATTTTAATATGATCAAATCTCTTTCGGAAAAAAAAGGAGCTGCCAGAGTGCTAAACAAAGACTCCTTAGCGTTCTAATCGTTCACAGATAACATGAAATTGGTTGACTCAGAATCAAGCAGCGACCTTTATACTTGGAACAACAAAAGAGGAGAGGAGGCATAGGTTGCCTCTAAGTTAGACAGGTTTATGTTATCAGAGGAGCTTATGCTTATAGATAAAGAAATAACAGCAAGAGTTCTTCCCTTTGGAGGCTGAGATCACTAGACGATTAATTGGAAGTCAAGGGTATGGATTCTGCCAGGAATAGACCGTTCAGATTCGAGAATATCTGGCTCTCCCACCCGGATTTCATTAGTAAAATTGAAAAATGGTGGTCTGAAGACTTGCAATTCCACGGATCAAAAATGTACCTCCTTCATAAAAGACTAAAGCAAATTAAGTTTAGGCTCAAAGAATGGAACAAGAAGGATTTCGGTAACATTTTTGTGGACAAAAAATTAGTGGAAATCAAAATTTAAGAACTCAACTAGGCATTGATCAAAGATGGCTTGGACAAAGTCAAAAGTGATCAGGCTGATAAACATCATCAAGAATGTAAGAATTTATGCAAAGAAGAGGAAATATTTGGGAGGCAAAAGTCTAGAGTTCAATGGCTCAAAGAAGGAGAGCGTAATACAAGATTTTTCCACAAATCCACTATGGCTAATAGAGCATACAGCAGAATCTCGACGATAAAGAATGAAAATGGGGAGCTTTAGATCACTCATAAGGATATTGAAGTGGTGCTTGTTCAGCATTTCTGAAACATCACCCAGGAAAACAATCCAGACAAGGAACAATCCATTAAGGAAATTACTAGGCATA
Source organism: Pinus taeda (assembly GCA_000404065.3). NCBI lineage: Eukaryota > Viridiplantae > Streptophyta > Pinopsida > Pinales > Pinaceae > Pinus > Pinus taeda. Next base: position 73,794 of record APFE030204811.1, read on the forward strand.
TCCCTAAGCTGGTGTCTAGAGAGGACAATTTTAACCTAAATAGACTAGTGACTGAAGAGGAGGTTCGCAAGTTGGTTTGTTAAAAACTTTACCCAACTGGGTTGGCGCTAGTGCGACTCTGATACAGAGCGCCAGCTGGCACGCCCTCTTTGGAGGATTTCCCCCATTGGCACGAGTGATACACTGTAGAACAACGCCAATGGAAAAAGGGCTATTTTTATGGGTATTTTGCAGAAGGTGTCTTCAGGGAATATGAAGTACATACTCAAGGGGATAAAATGCAGGTGTTTTCAGGTTATGTCACTTCTCACAAGTCCCGGAATAGGTCATCCAATGTGCGGGAGAAGGGACAACAGGGACGGTGAAAAAATACTGTGTAACAGATGCCCCCTAAAGCATGAAGCCCGAGAGAAAGAGGGGTGAAATGCTTTACAAGAACATGGTCGACTGAAAACACGGCTGCTGGAGAACCTGCACGAAGTACAGCTGATATCTCAAGTACATGATGTACATGGTATGGGCGCAGCCATCCATAGCAGAGTACATAAAAATCTGGATCCAAGGTATGGACGCAGCCATCCAGCGAGGATCGATGAATAGACTCAGGCATGGTCACAACCATCCAGTGAATGAGTCATGTAGTGATTATAATAATCCACAAAATTCAACCTGGATCTCAACAGACAAAATCCAAGGTCTTGCGCTCCATCTCGACCCGAACAAAGTACAAGTTTAAGCATGCGAATATGGGAGTCGAAGTTTAACATGCAAGAACATCATCTGATTACCCGTCAATGATGAAAATTGTTAACAGACGTAAGAGGTACCACCAATAATGACAATGGTCCTCAAGGTACTATAGGTACAATCCACAGCGTGCGAATCAGTGATCCGGTGTCGAACACCCGTAGAATCATCCAATCGGAGGCCAATGATGAAAACCTCACGTCGAACACGAAGAACCTACCATTGAGGCATGCAGGCTTCAAGGTACCTGAAGGGAGTCTCTAAGTCAACTTCTTGGATAATGAGCTGGAGTCGACAGGAAGTGACCTTGATCGAAGGTGGGCCATAATGTTTCCCACATCATCGACACGAGACAGAGAAGGATAAAATGTTTTGTGTGAGGTATCAGAGGGAGGTTAAGTATTCTGAAGAGGTCAACTTCTCTTGAACATATCGGCAGCACGGCAATGGACTTGGCAGTATTTGACATCAAATGATCAGGGGTCATGGTGACAAGACGATGAGCAGATGAATGGTCAAACAGGATAACCCAAACCCACGGAGGCAAGTGTAATCACAAGATGAGGTGTCCCCACCCAGACACGAATGTAGACAAGTGCCATGTTCAAGAGTGACATATTGCCGACACGACGGTGATTACGGTTCCTTTATTCCCCCACCATTTCTAGCAAGTATACCTTGATTATTTTTGGATGACAAGCTTGACGGGGATAACATATGCTTGGGAGGCGTCATCACGACAGAATCCGATGTCATTAAGTTTTAACGAGCCTGACAAAGGAAGAACTCGGCGTCTTTTCATGTTTAGAGAGTTTGAAAAGACAGTGAAAAGGAAACTTTAGGGGTGTCCTTTTTCGTAAAGTTGTGTCTCTCGAGCCCGAAAAAGTATAAAACCATGCTCAAAAGAACCGCCCGATCATTACGACCGAGGAGTACTTTTCATAAGTAGTGATTCTGATATGAAAAAGTAAAAAAGCGATCAAAACCACGTCGCTTCATGACCGTTAATGAACCAGAAACGACAAGGGTTAGACAATCTTTTCGTTTTTAAACGGTCGGAAAAGGGTTTAAAGACGACCGCCTCTCATTTACATTTAACGAGTCAAGAGGACCAACTTGGCATTCTTTTCACGTTTAGAGAGTCAGAAAAGAGCAAAAGATGACTCCAAAGTGACTTTTTTCGTGTATTTACCGAGTCTGAAAAAGTATAAAATACAACTCGTTTCGCCGCCAAAACTGCATAAACACCTGTTGCTGCATAAGCAATTGGCGTAAAATCCATTTTTGACACAAATATTCATAAAAATGTCCATAAAATGACTTTTAAAACCTATTTAGGGGTCAAAAAGTTATAAAATGGTGAAAATGGTAAATAAAAAATTACTTTTCACTTTTTACCTTTGGAGAGCGACATTAGGCGTTTTGGAGTGCGACCTTCGGTTGGCGATTGCGACAAATCTAGTGGACCATTTGGAGCACCGTCAGTGTCAGGTAAGAGGTCTTGTCCTTAGCTCCATTTCTATCCGTTTATAATTTGTTTTAAGTTGCTTTTTTATCCCCTATAGGGAGGATTTCAAATTTAGGGGTTGCGCCCATTGGCGCAGGTTTCGGGCACGGACCCACGCCAATGGGGCAACTTTCCCATAGGGCACGTGCCCATGGGCGTGACTATTTTAGAAACAGTCGCGCCAACGGCCATGCGGATTTTTGGGCAAATTTTTAACAAATTTAAGCCTATTTACCTGCAATTTCAAGTTATTTAAGAATCTAATTCATCATTTTGGGCTTGTGTTTGCAGGGAAATACACAAAAATGGTGATTGTGTGGAAAGAATGAGAACATGACCAAGTAGACCCATTTGCCTTAGCAGATGAGGACTGCATGGAGGCACTTAGAGCATGTGGGCTCAAGAAATTTTTCATGTTGTCCTATTTGCGAGCTCAGCCAGAGCTTTTACAGTATTTGGTCGACTTGTGGGATGTACAGGAACAGGTGTTCCGAATACGGGACCAAGTATTGAATTTAGACGTATCTTATGTCTACTTCCTCACTGGATTGTCACGATGGGGGCTGGTACCTCGACTGACCGGTAGCAGACCATCTGGAGAGAAGATGTAGGAGGTGAAGGCCCGAGTTTGCCCAGGTGCCAGATACGGGCAGGGCAGCTCGAAGGTGGATATCCCCACCATTCCAGACTTGACCCTGAGAGCGTTGTTATTTACCATCACACAAGCTGCGGGGGCATAGGCGCCCCATGAGGCTACGAAGAACCATTTGATCATGGCCTTAGTCCGACAGTCTTCATCTGGGCGTCAGTAGTGACGACCAATATGAAGAGGCAGCTGACCAAAGCCAAGCAGGGCAAGCTGCAGCAGTTCGGATATGGCTCCATCTTGGTGACGTTCTTCTTGGAATGCATGCCAAGCTTCCAGGGCCAAGGAGCCTTTGTTCTAGACCGAGCACCTCGAGAGCCGAGGATGGCTCAATGGGCAGCACTGATGCCGAGGGTTGGTGGCGGTCATCAGATGTCTTTTAGACCTGAGTTTTTCGGGTGGCTTCGCCGCCAATTGATAGTGGTGGAGGACTGGCCGTATGCAGGGACAGACTTCACCGGAGACCCTGACCTTCCCCTGCCAGAGGGAGAGGACTGGGACGAGGAGATTGATATGACCTCATTTTTTGATTTTGTGTTTTTATGATTTTTTTTTTTACTACATGTTTGTCCTAATAACTTTTATATGCATATGTAGATGTCGGCCCAGAGCGTCCAACTGGCATGTCTCCCATTGTGAAGAGACACCCAGTAGTAGCAGCAGTAGGAGCGGACCCTCAGGAGGAGGGTGGTGACAGAGGGGAGCTTATTCAGAACCTCGAGGCTATCACTCGAGGGATCCTAGATTACGCTCGTCTAGCAGATGTCCTGCTAGCGTACCAGAGGCACACAGTGGGGGTGCCAACTCGCATCCACCGGCTCCTGAGGCATTTAGTGCGAGTGGTGACGTGCTATCATGAGCACCACCGAGACTAGATATCTAGGCTTTTCTTTTCATGCATATTTTTTGAGAGACATGTTGTCTCCGGATGTATTCAGACAAAGATGTATTATTTTTTGATGATGCACAGGGTGCAAACATTTTGGACACACACATATATATACATATGTTTTATGGTTTATTGTATTTTATGCTTCTCGTATTATGTTGAACTACATGTTATACAAATGCCTGTCCAACACATAATTAGCTAATGCATCGGTTAATGTATTAAGTCCTCTTGGAATATGCTGATAAGTAATGAAATCAAAATCCCTTTCTAATAACTTAACACGTAAATACAACCTTAAAATCTGATGATCTCTGACAGAATAACACCCGTTGAGTTGGTGGACGACAAGCTGAGAGTCCAAGTTCACAACCAATGTTCGAATGCCGAGGTTAATCGCCTCAGCTAATAATTCAATCACAACACTATATTCAGCAACATTGTCCGTTGTACAACCTAGACAAACCCCTTGAATGTCTATTAACTCACCATGAGGATTGTAGATCACCCATGCTGCAGATGACAAGTTGTGTGTACTACAGGAGGCACCATCAGCGAAACCAACGTAAAGCGATCCAAACATTTGTCCAAGAAGCAAAAAGACACAATAAGCGGCAAACATGCCGACACACCAAGACAAAAATATAAAAACATGCACACACAACACACTTGCTGAAAGCACACATATATACAAAAAGAGAGTGCTTGGACTCATGCATAGTATTTTTTCAGATAAAGCCCATTTTGGGGCTTATCCAGGGGATTGCCTTCATAATCAATAAGCTCGTAGGCTCCCTTTTGCAAAACTCTTTTCACAATGTAGGGCCCATGCCACATAGGCTCGAATTTTCTTGCCCCCAGCTTATCGTTAGCTTATCATAGAGTAGTACTAAGTCTCCCTCAATGAAAGAGTGGGGGTGAACAGTATTACCGAAGTGAGTTTTCACTCGCTTCTTCTGAGCTTCAATAGCTAAGGAGGCTAGAAGACGAGTCTCGTCCAGCCGTTCTAAGTAAAGAAGACGCTCTTCTACTGGACTAGTATCAGGGAGCAATTCGACGACTATCTTTAATGAAGGAATCTCACACTCAATAGGAAGGGTAGCCTCTAGTCCGTAAACTAACTGAAAGGGAGTGAAACCAGTGGCGTCCTTCACGGAGGTACGGTAGGCCCACAAAGCAGAGAACAACATCAGATTCCAATTGGACTTATGCATGCCATGGGTTGTCCTTGCTGCATGTAAGGTTGTCCTGGATTCCCGTAGGGTTGACCCGAAGGGTATCCCTGCTGGACTCCAGGTTGTCCTTGTTGAGCATAAGGTTGTCCCGGGTTTCCAGAAGGTTGCCCAAGATAGGTAAAAGACGGACCACTGTAGGCCAAAGGTTGTCCCTGGGAGGGTTGTCCTTGTGAGCCTCTAGGTTGCCCTGGATAGGTTTGGCCATAATACTGCTGCCCATAATTAGGCTGCGTGTAGGATGGCTGACCTTGGTATGATGGTCCTTGGTGCGGCTGCCCTTGATTCGGACGGAACTGGCCACCACCATAACCAGTGGTACCCCAAGTGACATTCAATGGAATTGAAGCCTCAACAGCGGGCTGAGCTGGCAAGAAGGTATACAAATGATGAACTATAGGGTCATAATAAGGGCCTTGCGCGCCTGGATTTTGGACAACATGCAAGTATAGAGAATATGCCCCCCTGCTGGAATGGCACCAGAAGAAGGCAGGGCACTGCTTGTAGGATGAACAACTCTGGCAGCATGTGCCGACTGGCCACCATGTACTGAACCGCGGGATGGGTTGGCAACAGTAGTTACGATGGAAGATGCCGTAACGGCACTAGCAATCGGAGTTGAAGATGTGGAACAAACGGTCGGATTGGTCGGAATTGATGTGACAACGGTATTGTGAACTTGGGAAACAAAAGATCCTGTAGTGGGAATGATGTTATGATCCCACATTGTACCAGAAGAGGAGTTCCTAGAGCCCAAGGCATCCCTCAGAGCTCTATAGCGCGCAAGCATTGTAATACCGAGAGGGTTAACAGTGTAGGGCGTAGATATGACCAGGGATGTGGCCGGGATAGGAGTCTCAATGCTTGACACAACAGGTGTTCCACTCGCTACAGGAGATGTGTCCTCCATATCAGAGGAAGCCATCGAGGTCGAAACACCAGTAGGAGTGGAGGAATAATCCTCTTCGTAAGGTTCCCAAACAGGGTTCCAAAACAGATCGTGAAGCTCGTCCTCTGGAGCACGAGAGCTCAACGGTTGGACACTTGAAATAACAGGAAAAGTGTCACCACAAACCGGTGTCTCAGGAGCAGCAGAAGAAGGAGACCCTTGGTCAATAGGGGCGGGAGACGGGATCGATGGATCCACCAGGATGATCAAATTCAAAAAATCCTAGACAAGCTAACGGAGAAAGACCCTACTCAAAACTAATGCAAACAATATCTAACAAGGTAAATGTAATCGTGGTCGAATAAATTTTAAGACATTAGGACACAACTTGACCTTTTCATGTTTTAAGAGTCGAGAAAAGGACAAAAGATGACTCTAGTCGCCTTCGAATATTTAGTGAGCCCAAAGTGACAAATGCTCAAGTGAGCCTTTTCTTTTAAGGAGTCCGAAAATGATCAAAAAGTGACTACTCTGGAGAAACTAGGCAAGGAGTTTACCAGACAATCCGTAAAACTGCATATACACCTTAGCAATCATATGAAAGCCAAGGACTTTCCGTACGGCAGTCAATCTTCCCGAATGTTGTGTTCGGTGCATTACGGGCTGTAAGGCGGTAGACACGGCATCCTGTGTATCAAGGATAATAACTTAGTGGAGTCTCCCCATATATACGCGACGGTACGTGGGAGCACAAGTCCGTACTAGACCACAGTTGAGTCACAAAAGGAGGAATCACCCAACCTTAAGTGAAAACAAAAGTGACTAGGTTTAACGACGCCGGAGCATGTCTCTAGCCTAGACTTCTAGAATGTGAGCGTTATGTTCCAATGCGTTTTTAGATTCGTTCGATTTATTTTAAAGTTGATCTTGAGTTAAGTTTCGGTTTTCAGGTCCTACCATATGTAATCTCTCAAAATTCCTTAAATTCAATCTATATGCCAAAACATGTCATTCCATTCGATGAATGCTAATTAGGAGAGAGTTGAAGAGGTTTCATGCAAACAAAACGATCACAAACAACAAAAGAGTTCCCCTAATGCAGCTAATGCAAATCAATAAACTTTTCTTTAAGATCACTAAATTACTAATCGAAATGAAAAGTCCTAATTTTCATTAACTGATTCAAAGCAAAAGAGATTTTTCTTTTTGATAATGGCAAAATGCACTAAAGAGCTTTTGAGAAATAACACAAACAAATTCTATCCAATACACACACGTTTAGTTCCTCAAATCACAAATTGTACATCCAAAGAGCCAAAAAGATCCCAAAGACAACAATGAGCTGTGTGATCTGGGCTCAAAGTGAGACGAAGCGGAATTCAAGTGAAGACGAAGCAAATCACCTAAATAATGCAACAAAATGATTCACAACTACCAAAAAAGTGTAAGGGAGCAAACAAAAGAGTCGAATGGACCACAAAAAGATCAAAACACCTTAGGAAGGCTCGATTCACAAGGCCACTAGATGCCCTAGGGCTAGAAATGTGAAATCGGTAGAAAAAAGCAAACATCTAAAGGGTAGCGATCAAAGCTAATCAAATCATGCTCCAACACACTCAAGTAGTCTAATAAAGGTACTTAGGACAAAAACAAAGCTCAAAAAGTTCAGAACCAAGCAAACTTCAAAAGTTTACAGGCCTGGCGCGACTGTCAGGCTGCAACAAGTGCCTTTCAGGAATTGGTGCAGGTTGTAAATGTGCAACTTGCGCCAACTGGCGCAACTGTCATGCTATAAACTAGCGCCAACCGAGTTTGCTATTGAAAAATAAAAACAAAAGAGCCAAGGCTGAAACCAACAACACCTAAGTACACCAAGAGGCAAAAAACAACACAAGCATTCAACCCAGAAGGCTAAACAAGTAGGAGAAACCAAGGAAATAACCAAGAAACAAGGAAAGTTCCAAGCCGTTCAGTTTGTAAACCAAATCGGAGATGGACTGAAGTAGCGTTGATCTACTTCGCTAATGCAAAGCAATAGTGTTTTGATGGCTATCTGGCCAGACTTCAGGCTCCATCTAAAGTTTACAAATCAAACAACAAGACAAGATAAACAAACAAGGCAAAAGCCAAGTCCCCAGCAGAGTCGCCAAATTTTTGTACAGGTAAATCCCCTCTACGGACAGAGGCGATCCCACTAGCCTAAATGGGGTCTCGCAACAATCAAACAACGCTAACACGCAAGTTCCTAATTGCAAAATAAAGGCCAATGATGAGAGCCTACCTCGAATCCAATGCTAGTATTCGTAGGAGAGTCATTGCTCCCATTCTTTCACTTCAACTGGTCACAATCCTCACGATCCTCGTGAACAGACACCTGCACATGCAAAGAACAAGACAAATACAAGCATAAAATCCAAGAAATGCAACTATGTATCAGTCAGAAAGGATACAACTCAAACATCATTATAAAGACAACATGAGTGGAACCATAATGATAGTCGTCTATTATTATTGATAAAAAAAAGAGAATACAACCAAGTTCTGACGTCAAATCCTCCTTTGGCTGGGTGATCAGCAACACATGCCTTGCAAAGTTTGTAGGGGATGGGGAACAAGCCTCTCTCTCCTTGATTACATGGACATGGATCTCCTCCTTAAAGATATAGCCTTATAGGGATGAACAAGGCCTCTTGTAGCATGAGCTTAGCAATTCTCAGACTTTGGGACTTAGATTTGGGAGCTTGAAGAGTAGAATTACTAACTAGCTTGTCAAAGGGAAAAGAACAAGCTTATATAGAGAGAGGAGAAGTAGATAAGACCATCCACAAGATTCATGGGATTATCCTTATCATTAGGAAGCTTCCATGAGAGGTGGAGAACTACTTCCCTCCTTGGGAGATTCGAAGCCCAACTGAACTAACTCAAACTGGAATCAGTTCATAGATAGGTTAGAAGGAACCTTCGCAAGTTTGTTTGTTAAAACCTTTACCTAACTGGGTTGGCGCTAGTGCGACTCTGACACAGAGCGCCAGTTGGCGCGCCCTCTTTGGAGGATTTCCCCCATTGGCGCGAGTGATACACTATGGAACAATGCCAATAGAAAAAGGGCTATATTTATGGGTATTTTGCAGGAGGTGTCTTCAGGGCACATGACGTACATACTCAAGGGGATACAATGTAGGTGTTTTCAAGTTATGTCACTTCTCACAGGTCCCTAGAATAGGTCCTCCAATGTACGGGAGAAGGGGTAACAGGGACGGTGAAAAAATACTGTGTAACAAGGAAATATCCCGTGTTCCATATGCAAGTGCAGTTGGTAGCTTGATGTATGCAATGGTCTGTACTAGACCAGACATTGCACATGCAGTGGGAGTATTAAGCAGGTTTATGTCAAAACTAGGGAAGGAGCACTAGATAGCAGTGAAGCAGGTTTTCAGGTATTTGCGTGGCACTAGTGATTATGGTTTGTGCTACCAAGGAAGACCAGGATTGGACAGAGTGTTGGATATTCGTGGCTTTGTTGATGCAGACTGGGCTGGAGATCTGGATCAGA
>APFE030204811.1:83805-99581 GCA_000404065.3 Pinus taeda
TCAAGTTGGTAGTCCTGGTTTTGGGATCTAGTGGGAAATCTTTGTGTATATGTGTTTTATGTGTTATGCTCTCGCATTTTTATTTTTCCTGTGATTTAGAATTCGTATGCAGGTAATTTCTATGCAGGGTTAAAACCTACAAAAGTCACATCGAAGAATCACATATTCAAAAAGAAAAATATCTCTCCTCTCAGATATTCAACCTAAGCAGGTAAGAGGAAAATTAGTGGAGGCTCAAATCTCATAGTATATGGTTGAAATATGGGGATTATAATACTTCATGCTTCCATATACAAGCAATGGCTCAAGAGAAAAGGAATTGAATAAAGGAAATAAAGGTGGCGAGTGGGAAAATAGTCAACACCTCATTAGAAATTAAAAAGGAGGCATACAATCACTTCAAAACTCTTCTCAATCTAGAGTGAAATTCGTCTGATGGTGCTCTTGAATGCTTTTGGGAACTTCCATAGGTTGTCTCTCTGCTCTCTAATTTGTCTCTTTCTGGTGCAATTCTAGATGATGAAGTTCACAATGCGATATGGCCTTTAGAACCTTAGAATGCTCTAGGACCAGATGGTTTTTCTATCATTTTATATCATTTCTTATGGAATGTCATTAAAAAATATCTCATTATAATGTGAACTACACCAGAGTTAAAAAGAAATTAGGGGTAGCACCAATTCTGCCTTTCTCACCCTGATCCCAAAAGAATCCAACCTCACCTCCTTTTCCAGATTTCGCCCTATCTCTCTCTGAAAATCCTCCTATAAAATCTTGACGAAAATCATTGCCAATAGAATTAAACCCTTGCTTCCCTCCATTATCTCTAAGAACCAAGGAGAGTTTATGCAACACCAGAATATTCTAGATAATATCATCCTGGTTCAAGAAGCAATGCACTCTAGCAATGAAGAGGGAAAAGCTGGAATGGTTATCAAATTGGATATAAAAAATGCATTTGATCCAGTAAATCACTCATTCCTTTTCTTTTTCATGGAAAAGTTAGGCTTTAATATTGATTTCATCTCTTGGATCAAAGCTTGTATTCGATCTCCTTAGATAACCCCTCTTATTAATGGAGGTCCTGGCCCTTTTTTTGCTGCTTCAAGTGGGTTGTGTCAAGGATTCCCTCTCTCCCCTCTTATTTACATAATCATGGATGAATATCTAAGTAGAAATCTTAAGGTTGGGAGTCTGGATGGCTCCCTACCAAGTCTCAACATTGCAGGAAATACTAAAGGAATTAATGATTCCCAGTTTGCAGATGATATTCTTCTTATAGGTGGATCCTCTTTAGTGATAGCATCAAGATAAAAAAAACTCTTGATGGGTTCCTTATTCATTTTGGGGGATTGATCAAAAATTTGAAATGTCAATTAATTGGTTGGAATTTCCAAGGGGACTCGCTGAACGTAATAGGAAATTTTTTGGGCATCCTTGTCAATCTCCATCGCTCCTCCTTCAAATATCTTGGGATACCTATCTCACTAAAACAATCATCAACAAAATAATGGGAAAATGTATTTAAAAAAATCAGGAACATAGTGCATTCTTGGGAAGTTAGATGGCTCAATCCGGTCGGGAGAGATACTCTTATTAAATCAATACTTTCCTCCCTTCCAGTTTATTTGGGTGTTGGCCTCTTAGCACTAGGATATATCAATCAACAAATAAGCAAGCTTATCAGGAAATTCTCATGGCAAGGAGGAAACGGTAACGAACACAAATTCCACCTAGTAAACTGGAATCTAGTTAAGCAACCCAAGGATTTGGGAGGATTAGGAATAAAGGATCCAAAATTAATGAACTTGGCGCTAGGGGAAAAATTGGTTTGGAGGCTCCTTTCGAATTCCAATGAGTGGTGGAAAAAATCCTTTATGAGAAAATATTTCCATAAAAACCATCTCATAAGATCGGAGGATGAAACATGGGACAGGAAAGGATCAAAGATTTTGAGGCTGTGCAAAGCTTCACCCTTTCTCATTCTGAATCATCTTGGCTGGTTTCCTAGGAATGGGAAACACATTCTCATTAGATCCTATTGTGCGAAAGATATTGACCCAGATCTCTTAGGATGACTAGTTGAGCATGGGTTCTCTCATCTTGTAGACATATCTTGCTGGGATGATCTGGGTATGTGGTGCACATGGCTCCCTCTAGAATTGCTTGATCACCTTCACATTCAGTGGAATCTTCTGATCAAAATACTCTTTGGGTTTGCTCCAATAATCACTACCAAATAGGAGAGGCATGTATAGTTGGGAGGAAAAGCTAAAAATTATAGCGTTAAAGATGGCTATGCTCTTTTAACCAAACCTACCTTCCCCCTTCTCCCTTCTAAATTGTGGGGGAAAATCTGGAATGGCGACGATATTCCTAAGGTAAATGTCCTTTGCTGGGAATTGGTTCATGAGAAAATCTTGACGATAAAAAACTTAAAGAAGAGGAAAATCAGTGGTCCCTTTCGGTGTGTCTTGTGTGGCAATGCAGAGGAAACAATTAAGCATTTATTTTTCTATTGTCCCTTTACGAGGGATTCTTGGAACTATGCTCTAGCGACATTGGTCCTTGTTTCCCAAGTTGCAAATGATTGGAGCAATATGTTTATCCATTGGAAACAAAAATCCCCTTACTCTCGAAATCGTTTGTTAAGGCAATGTTGGATGGAAAACCCTAAATATATGTGTTGGTTAATATGCTTGTGTCGTAATTAGGCTATCTTTCAAAATGGTTGTGTCGTAATCATGTTATCTTTAAAAATCAGTGATATAGCTTTGAAACTACTGCAATAAAAGGAATGACACTTCTATTCGAGGTTATAACCTCCCGAGACTTCGATGCTTCAGACATGAATGATATGTCTAGTTTTGAAAAAAGTTGGCTCAAGATATCCCCTCCCATCCACAAAGCTCCTTGCTTAAGTTCCTACGAAATTATGACATTTTGTATTAGATTGAAAGGCAACAAATTCACTGAATGGAAAAGGAAAGTCGGGAATAGTAAACTATATTTTGATGGAGCATCGAAAGGTAACCCTGGGGAGGGTAGAGCAAGAGGGGTGATTCTCAACCTAGAAGAAAATGTTGAAGTAAAGTATGCATGGGGACTTGGAATTACGACCAATAATAAGGCAAATGCTCTTTCACTCTGGCAAGGATTGAAAATAAGCTTGGATATTGATATCAAAAATCTGTATATAGTCAATGATTCCTTGATAATCATCCAAAAATTTATTAAGCTTCTCGAGAATATCATTCTCGTGGAAGAAGAAACCTCCTCAATCATAGTGAGGATTACATACTTGTTAATTTTTTTTGAAAAAGTTCATTTGTTCCACGTGCTACATGCCAATATCCATTTGGTGGACAGTCAAGCCAACGCCGGGGTGCTATTATAACATGGTCGAATTTTCATAAACCAACACATTATATCATGTCCCATCCCCTAAACGAAATCTTTCGGGTGACATTGTATCGTGGTAGTACGGGTCACCAGAGCATAAAGGAGGTAGTTAAGAAGGTTAGTTCTCCAAGGCGTCTTAGTGTGATGGTAGTTATGAAGGCCAATTCTCCAAGACATCTCAACGTGATGGTAGTTATCAAGGCTAGCTCCTCGAGGTACCTCTGTTGTGTCTTCGTTGTAGGGTCAGTAGGTGGTGAGTTAATACATAGGTGTGGAGCCATCAGATGACAATTCATGTATGCGGACAGGTGGGTGGTGAGGCATTGATTTCTTGCTGTAAATTGTAATATAGCTTTTTCTCTTAGGGACGAAGGATCCATCGTATCTCGATTCAGGTTTCTGATGGTGGAAAATATGGAAGGAATAGGAATTGACAAAACTCTGCATTGTTACGCATTTATGAAAGACAAGATGCGAGGAATGTTAGGATGGATCAGGTTGTTATATATCTCAACTAGCTTCGATCAATTAACCATAAGATTTTCATTGTGCAAAAGCGGCTAGATACTAAGATGTCCTTTGCGAGAAATGACAGTGAGGGTGGTTCTCGGTTTGGAAGTTCAGGGACTGGTCATGGCATGGGGCACGAAAGTGGCGAGAGTCTGGTGGAAATATCTTGTAAGCAAGTTGTAAAGGATATTGTCAAAGAATTGAATGAAAATATGGTTGTCATTTATGCTCAATTATCTGGTCTGGGCAAAGACTGGGAATTAATGCAAAAATCCAAGGAAGGGTTGCATGTGGATGTTTTGAGGGTCCAACAGAAGATTGATAATATTGAAATTAAGGTGGAGACAACAACTATGGGAGTTTTAAAAGAAGTGTTCAGTGTTGGTTATTCATCCACCATCAATGTTGATAATGTCGAGGATATTGTTGCTGCAAGGGTTCTGGAAAATGAAGAGAATGATGTGGAGGAATTGACCACTTTTGTGGATGATCCTATGTGTGATGAAGCTGAGCCTGGTAGCAGCTAATTGTGTTCGTCTTAATTCTGATATATGCAATATAGATGTATAGATTATAGTGGAGTTTTTTTGGAGAGTATATAGTTATAGTTTTCTCATAAGAATATATGTAAATAATAGTGGTAGCAAGAAGGTCTCTACTCAATGTAATGTGTTGGAAGTTGTAGAAAGAACAAATCTGAATTTTTAAGGGATCTGACCCATTTCCAGTCAATATAATGAAATTCTACCCATTCTTTAAAAAAAGAAGAAGATCTATTTGAGGTCAAGTTATCATCAAGTGCGCATCAAGGATGAAGATATCCTTAAGACCACATTTCGAACAAGATATGGGCATTATGAGTTTGTGATAGTGCCCTTTGGGCTTACTAATTCCCTTGCCACTTTTATGCACTTAATGAACAACATGTTGCATCCTTATCTGGACAAATTTGTAGTTGTATTTGTCGATGACATATTGGTCTATCTGAAGACCAAGGAAGAACATGAAGTGCACTTAACTACAACACTACAATTTGTAAGGGAACACAAGCTTTATGCAAGGCTCAGTAAGTGTGATTTATTCAATCACGGATCCATTATTTGTGACACATTGTCTCCAAGGAGGGGATAACTATTGATCCAGAAAAGACCAAGGTCATAATGAAGTGGCCAATGCCAAAGAATGTGATATAGGTTAGATCATTCATAGGGTTGGATGGCTATTACAAGAGGTGCATTAAAAACTTCTCCAATATAGGCTACCAATTCACTAATTTGTAAAAAAAGGGAAATAAGTTTGAGTGGACAATTGAGTTGCAACAAATTTTGATTATATTTCTTATAATATTATTAATTTATTATATATATACTATTTACTTTATAGTTTAGGGATGTACTCATATAAAAAACTATCACCAAAATTGTGTGAGGATGAACACTTGTTAAAAAGTTTTATACTTCACATGTGGTTTCTACTCTCAACTTCCTCTTATAAAATTTAACCCAATAACCTAATAAACACTAAACTCCATATAAATTAACAAATTTACATCTCACAAATAATTTATTTAACATTAATTATAATAAAAAAACAAAATTAAAATTAATAAAAGGAATCCCGTAATCTTCCTAATCTATCTTGAAAAGTTTTAACGATCCAAATTTCTTAATATAAAAACCCATCATATAATTTGATAACAATAAAGTGCAAACACCGTCAATAAACTTTCACAAACTTGTAATTTAACACTCATGTTGAATTATTTTTACAAACAACATTCTCATTTATATAGGATAGTGTATTTTTTTAAAATATAATATGGTTTTCTAAATTATAATAAGTATATCAATCATATTTATAGGAATTTAATATTATTTTGTTAATTGAATTTTTTAATTATTTTTTGTTTAATTTATTTGAATAAATAGGATTGAAAGTATTTTTTAAATTAGAATTAATTAATACAAGCTCACATTGTTATTATTTAATATATAATAAGTTTATTGATTATTTTTTTTATTTTTACATGGAAAATTATATATAAAAATATATATATAGTTTTGGATGTAGTAAATAGTTGATAAGGTTCTATTTAAAGTATTTTATGGTACAAAATTATTGGCTAAAATTATGTAGACAAAAATCCATTTATGCTAATTTGCTATAGTTTAGATCTCCTCGAGTATAACTACTGCTCTACCCACATATAAGTATTAGTTTTTAAAACTTACATAACCTAAACAATAAACAAAAATGACATATATTAATATTAATTAAATAATATTAAAAAATTCATTTTAAATTAATTTAAAATATAATAAAATATTTTATATTATTAAAAAATAATTTTGAAGTATTAAATTTTAATTCCTTAACCATAGATACTTTTATAAACTCTTTTCTATGTATTTTAATTTATGTATTGATCAATTTTAAATAGATTCTGTTTTTTGTTTTTTATATTTTGGTAGGTTGACAGAATCAACTAGCTATGTGGTATCAGTAATAAAAGCATGGTATTTGAAAGAATATATTTATTATTATCAACATATTATTTTAAATTGAGTAGTTATTATTACTAGCAATTGCACCAGATGTTGCAAAGGAAACGCCGTAAGGCATAAATTGGAGATGAACCGTGACATAAAAATCTATTATGCATGTGCATACTTTGTCATTACTTCATCCTCTTGGATCTGATGACCCAAATCATTGCATATTTTGGGAGCTCTGGAGGTGATATCAACCTCTTTCCCATTTGCAAACTAATACACCACTGGATATGCCTCCCTACATTAGTGGTTGGCTGATTGATAAGCCATAACATTCAAATGTTGAAGACAAAAACTTGCAAACATAAGCAAGAGAATATTTATTTCCAAAACATTCTTATGTTTCTAAGCAAATTCCTTTTATAAGATTTTACATAAGATGAGATCTAGTAAAAACACGTTATAGGTTAGCTAAAGGTGATATCATGGAACTCAATGATTGCAGAATATAAACAAGGGGCATTTTGATGAAGCTCTGAGGCTCTTACCATCTATGCAATTATCAGGAGTGAAGCCAAACTCCATCACCTTCATGAGTATTTTATCAACTTGTTTACATTTTCTGCTTTCACAACATGGTGAAAAGGTTATGAATATATTATTAAGAATGGAATTACCAATATGCATCATAGTTTACCCAACAACATTTATTATAAGACACCTATTCTGTACGCTAGGGTTTTTAAAAAAAATGAAGTATGGTTCTTAGTATAATGCAATACCAACACTGCAAATAGCTTACCAGGTATCTTTCTTCAAGAGTGTTCAAGAGACACATAGGAGAGATTTGGTTGTCACTATAAAAATATCTTTCTATAACTTTAGGCAATGCTTTTACCATAAAAGATTTGATTATGATATATTTCTTAAGAGTCTTCAAGAGACACACAACAGGTATTTGGGTGTCACTATAAAATTATATTTCTATAACTTTAGGCAATGCTTTTACCATAAAAGAATTAATTATGTAAGTTTCCACATTGTCAGAGAGAATTGCAACATTTAGAAATGAAAATATTTTACACATCCTTGCAATCCTATTCCAGTGGATCAGAACAAAATTCATTCCAATGGATGAAAATAAGCTACTCAAAAAACATATTTTTCTATTTGTAATGATACGAATTTGTAAATCCAAGGCCATTGCAACACTCTAAATAATTATTTTCCATTTGTAAACATAAGCATTTATAAATCTAAGAACAAAATTCATTCCAATGGATGAAAGTAAGCGACTCAAAAAACATATTTTGCTATTTGTAATGATATGAATTTGTAAATCCAAGGCCATTGCAACTCTCTAAATAATTATTTTCCATTTGTAAACATAAGAATTTATAAATATAAGACATGATTGGAACTTTGAAAGTAAAAAAAATATTTTGCAAACTCTTAGATCATGTATCATCCATAATTTGCAATATTTTAAAGAATTAAAATACCCGAATTCCAATATACACGAAACCTATCTAGGTAAAAACATCTTTATAAAAATATATAGAATCAACAAACTAACCATTAATAAACCACCTAAATTATAAAATTAACAACTAATTAAAAACTAATTAACTACTTAACTCATTCAATTAACAATAAAGTGAAAAATTCAGGACAAAAGCAAAACCTATGAAGCAATGATAACTAGTGTTTATAGGTTAGTTATTTTTATTTTATAGAAATCCATGAGGGATAGAAATCCACGAGGGTAAGTGAGTAACCATAAATATACAAGGAGAATATAAATGAAATCTCTGTATAAAATTAAAAATTTAAAGCTATTATGCATGTGAGAGATAGTGGATGCATGTGCGTTAAAATATTTCATCGTTGCCTTTGTGTGAGCGTGATAATACATATCCCTAAGTCATATGACAAGATTTCAGCAACATCTTATCCCTTCCATGTAAAGTAAGCAAGCAACTTTTCAGCTTGAATGAACCCGCTCAATGATAATTGGTATGATCAACCATAAGTCTTTTCCCAGTTTTCCATGGCTCATTTCAAACTCGGTCGTCGAAATAACTTCGGCAGTCATTTTTTCCATATATTTGGTGATCTCAATTTCACAAGGGCCCCCTTGAACTGGCTATAATCTCACATGAGAGTCCCATAAAGTGCATTTTTGTTTATCAATCCTAGCACTTCCCCATAAGTCCATGCGAGACTAGAAATACAGTGTCATAGGCGATATAATTCAAAAAAGAACCGACCATGCAAAACACCATCTACCAAGCAGACATAAATTGGAAAACTGTTTAAAAATAGCTTAGTGGTGACAATCCTGGTAGAAGACATTGAAACAAACATGATTATATATTGAAAGTATATGAAAATTATATAAAACAGAAAAGCAATACCCATAACGGTAAGACGATATCAGTAGAAGTGGAGGCGATAGATGCTCCTATGGGTTGTAACCTTCTACTGCGATGGAGTTGGGTAAACGAGATGAAGGCCGCCATGTATTAAGTCTTTCCAGTGCTCAAGTTCCCTCATCAAGGAAAAGCATTCCATCAAGAACTACTTTCTGCTGAAGCTATTCAACATGTATTTCAATTCACAAATAATACAAAGGTCAAAATGACACCCTACTAAGCAAAGAAACAACATACGCATATAAAATATATAGTAGTCTGAAAATGATCAATGTCAGATGGTGGCATATCCACTAATCCCTTTGAAATCTTGAAGCCTAGAGTACCGAAATTCGGTGTTGCTGCTGCTGTGTCATTTACTGTAGTGTAGTCGAGCGCAGAGTCAATTCCAGCACCTCGAATTGTTGTAACGAATTGAGAAAAGAAACAACATATGAATATAAAATATATAGTAGTCTGAAAATGATTAATTTTTCTGTTTCATCACGATCTTTATCAATGTCAGATGATGGCATATCCGTTAATCCCTCTGAAATCTTGAAGCCTAGATTACTGAAATTTGGTGTTGCAGCTGCTGTGTCGTTTATTGTAATGTAGTCGAGCACAGAGTCGAGCAAGGTGAAGATGGTCCATTAGTAAAGGGATAGGTATCATAGTTCCAAACCGCATCGTAATCGTCGGAGGGAGTTAGTGCCTGATTCTTGTTGGAGTTTCCATGGCTTGTGATGATCGAACGATGTAAAGGTTTTTAATCGTCTAAAGATCGATGGCTCACAACCAGACACGATGACACTTGAGGGAATTGAAAGGGACAGGTATCATAGTTCCAAACTTCATCGTAATTGTCGGAGTCGGTTAGTGCCTGGTTCTTGCCGGAGTTTCCATGGCTTGTGATGATCCAACGGTGTAAAGGTTTTTAATCGTCTAACATAAAGATCGATGGATCACAACCGGACACGATGACACTTGAGGGAATTGATCTCAGAGGGAAACGCCTTACGACATAATTATTAGATAATAAAAATTTATTAAATTTAATTAATAAATGTACAATTGAAAATAGAAATCTTTTTAAATATTAAAAAGTGAAATATTTACAAAATATAAATAACAGTTATAATCCTGACGGGGTGGGTGAACTACAAGTAGTATCACCAGGTTTGGATGGGACTGATGAGAAAAATGTGTGCAGTAAATAGAAGGGGCAGACAAGACAACTAGTTTTGGGGAAGTAGAAACCTCGAGAAGCCTGAGGAGTGGTATAAAACCTAGATGGATGTTTATTTCTTTGTTTCTGGACTCTTGCTATAGGTGATGTTGTGGGTGGTAAAATTGATGTTGAGTATGCACGAGCCGCCAATTTGTTTATGCCCATTCGCTTGGTTAATTCGGCTACTATCATTGTTGTTCTCTAGTGGGAATTGCATTGGAGCATGCCTATTTGGAAGCCCTCTTCCACAATGTGGGAGCATGGGGAGAAGGTTTGCAGACACTCACATTACATCTATTTAGCATTGGTAGGGGACATCGCCTTGTTGGTCCACTCTGCAGGGACCTATCTTTGGTCAATATTTACAAAGATCGATAGTGGTTTAGTAAGTTTATTATTATGGACCTTTGTTTGGATAAATCTTTCCTTTATTCTAGTGCGAGTAAAGTGTAACTTGTGTTGTTTCATTTTCTTTCACTAGAGGGGTTCTTTTATGTGGAGAAAAAATGAGCCAGGTCACTTTAAGCTTTGGCTTTTTGGGTGCTAGGAGATGGGAATTTGGTGTGTTTTTGGTTGTAGTGGTCCTCTCGGGGCAATTCCTCCTCTCGCTATTTGTAGCTCTAATGCACCAAAAGGGTGGAATCACTATTGGAAATTTGGGAGTATAGTTTGGAAATGTGAGTTGGATGGTTTGATAATTCTTATGCCTATGTTGTGACATGGGGATGTGTCAGTGTGGGTCTCGTGCTCGAGTCACAATTGAGTCCCTTTTCTGGTGTTTTTTTGTCAATTTTGGGATGTTGAGGTAGCAAGATCCGGCTCCGATAGGAATGGGGCCTCATGGCTACCTAGTGTATAGATATCAACAAGTGGGAGTAGAGGAGGATGATGGGGTTGTAGTCGTTGATTTAGTGGGGGAGTTGGCCTAGGACCAGGGTTGTGGTTGTTGATTAGGTGGGGTGGTTGGACAAGGACTACGATTAGTCGCTAGGTCATCTTGACTAACAATCATCCATGGAATCCCTAGACATGCAGATGAGGAGCGTAATTGCCACCTTGGAGGAAATTAGATAGCAGATACACGATGAAGATATCGTGGTCATCGCATTCATGTATGACTTGCAGCAAAACCGGTGGGGTATTCTGACTACTTGACATCTTTGTGAGGGAGCTAGAGGTGCACTAACCACTGACTCGATGAGATGGAGGTGCACCTAGCTCATGTTGAATTCCATGCTCATAGGGATACAGGAACCCCTATTGCTCTAGGTGTTGGTCTTGCACTTGATTTCTCCCATTGATCTATCATGATTTTTGGATGTCTTCTTATTCTCTATGTGTTTTAGGCTATCTGGTCTTTTTTTTTTTTGGAGATTGTGTAAAACATGGAAATTTATACTCCATTTTTGCATCGTTCTCTTTGTTAGCAAATGCGGTTGGAGTGAGACCAATAGAGCAATGGGCCTCACGTTTATCCAATTTGATATTTTGACAAATTAGTATAAAAATTTGACCAACCAAAAAAATAGTTATAAACCAAGAACAGTTTGAGGATTATAGTTGTTAAACTTTAAGCACATCATAACAAAAAAACCCTTGTGGCAAATGATTTTTTTTGCAGAATCCATTATGGTGGCTAGTCCAAAGGGGGATTCTTGCCAGGATGATATTACTACATTTCAAGCATTAGTGGCCTCTCATAGGAAGAAATGATGGTCAAAGGAAACATAATCAATATTTGTTAAGAAGGCTGACAACATACCCCTTGTTGCCCTAACCATTGGATTCCATTTAACATCTTTGGCATTGATGAATCAAGCAATGGTGGTGAAGTTTACAAGAATGGTGTCATCCGCTAAATTGATGGTGGAGTGGACAGATAAAATCTAGAAACCAATGATAAAAGACATAATTTGTCTTTAAGCATGCGATACTAATTTTTTTTCCTTTTCTTTTGGAGTTTAAAGAAGATTGAGATATGATTTTTAAGAACGACTCATATTTTTTGAGGGTTAGAGGAATATATTTAAACAAGTGGTCATTGGAATTTGACCTAGATGAAGACATCCCCTATGCGGTGCTAGTCTCGGTAAAGCTACCTAAACTCCCGCTTTCGTATTGGAGTGATGACTATTAGGTTATAAGAAAAAGTTTGGGAAGGTATTTGGATCAGGTTGAATCAAGGGATGCCAATTTTCATGTGCAAAAGATTTCGTGGAAGTTGATTTAGAAAAATGGCTTCCCTCATAAATTTTTCTCACATAGGGGGATGGAGCCACTACCAAGTTTTAGACTATGAACAACAACTCTTCAAATTTCGGATATGTCATGAGTATGGGCACTTTTCCATGGATTGTAAGAAGGTTCAAACTAGAAAAAGGGAACAATTGAATGCAAATCCAAAAATCAGTGGCAAACCCAGCGTGGGGGGGTGGTGGAACGGGGAGAAAAGGAAAGTTGATGACTAATAGAAACCCTACAATCCCAAATAGAAATGGAGCCACAACCTCAATGAACCCATTTGAGATCCTTCAATCGCAAGAAGAAACTAAATGAGAAGCATCACAACAATAAGAAAAAAGAGGATTCATAGGAGGAAGAATTAACTCCAAAAGAGGAGAAGTGGGGAATCTATGAAAACACATAGAAAATAAATGATTTCAATGGAAAAGGAGAAATCTCTTCATAGGGCCCGGATCAACAATGAAAACTCTTTGGTTCTAGAACAAGTGGACAATTCCTCATGAAATAGGAAGCACGAAAGGAGAATCACGGCTATAATTCCAAAGAAATTAGAGGAAAATATCGAAAAAGTATTGACTAGTTCGGAAAGAAAAAAGATGAAAAAGACATCCAAGAAACAAGAAGTACCAAAAGAGGATGAAGGAGGACTCTAAGAAGAAAAAATAAACAAAAAACTTGGAACTCAAACTCAAACCACTGAGGTCTTCAACCCCTCTCGTAATTAAATCATAAAAGTAGTGAGGATGGAATGTAAATGTATTTTGATATTGGGAATATTCTAGAAATTTTTTACATCAATTATGTGTATCAACCCCTATGGTAATTAAATCATAAAAGTAGTGAGGATGGAATGTAAATGTATTTTGATCTTGGGAATATTCTAGAAATTTTTTAACTAATATGGACAGAAATTTTTGTATCATGGGAGTGGTGAGGATGGAATGTAAATGTATTTTGATCTTGGGAATATTCTAGAAATTTTTTAACTGGTATGGATAGGAATTTTCGTGTTAGTGTCCATGCTCAATCACAATCCTGCAAGGAATATTAATAATTTTGAAGAAATGTGAGGGTTATGGCATGATCCCAGCTTTGTTTTTTAATAAACTCTCATACTCATACTTTTCAAAAAAAAGAAACTAAGATCTATTTAGTTCTATAAATTAAAATAATGACTTATATTTGTAATGTAACTTTATATTTAAATTTAATTAATAAATATATAAAAATCAATATTTACAATAACATTTTCCTCTCGGTTATATTTTCATATCAATCTATTTATATATAACATCAATATTATTTATATCACATTAAAAAAATTCAAAAAATAATAAAACATATTATTTGTAACTATATATATTATCAAGATTCTAATAAAATTATATTTATCTAATATTTATATAAATATAAATGATATTATTGAAAACCAAATAATTTATTTTAATTTTAAATTTCTCAGATACTTCAAAAATTAAATTCAATGGAGTGAAAATATTTTGAATTTTTTTTTGCATTGAATCCTAATATGCGCTCTCATTGTTCCAAATTGCTATCCTAACAAAAAAATCACAAGGACCATTTATTCTAAACACTTTAGGCATTAATAACATATTAATAAGATATTCTGGTGACCAACGTGTTGATGCAGCTTTCGTTGAGAGTTGCATTATAGTGGAATTCTACACTTATTTATTTGGTTGAGCGTTTTCCTGCAAACTTGGTGTGCAAAATTACAATTTGTAAATGCCTTGTTTTTTAAAGGCAATTTTTATTTTAAATTTGGTAAAATAAATGTAAGAAGAATGTTTAAAATGTATTTATAAATGAATCTAACATTTTCGACC
Source organism: Pinus taeda (assembly GCA_000404065.3). Classification (NCBI taxonomy): domain Eukaryota; kingdom Viridiplantae; phylum Streptophyta; class Pinopsida; order Pinales; family Pinaceae; genus Pinus; species Pinus taeda. The sequence goes on from APFE030204811.1 coordinate 97,946, forward strand.
AATTTTGAATAGGCAAATTACGTAAATTTTTAATTTTAACCTCTTCGATACATTTCAGATAAATTTGACTGAAAAATACACGGAGAAGTTACAAAACTTAAAATAACTAGACCAGAGTTTTTCTTCCTTTCACGATGATATGGAATTGGATTTTATATCATAGTTATCGAAATTCCGCGAAATTGACCAAAGATTCGATTGACACATTAATAAGCGATTTCGAATTCGGTACGGAGTATAGGGTCGATCACATATTCACTACCTTCTTTCGCCTGAATGCCCTGATACGCACCATTCTGTGTGGCGTGTTTAGCCGCCTCCGTAAACAAATAGGCAGAGGGTCATCATGGACAGTGCAAACAAGCAGGCATGGTTAATCTGTCTTCGAGGTAGGATCCGTAGGCTGTGGGATGCGGGTGATATTGGCCATCAGATTGAAAACAAAAAAAGCCAGTGAATCAGCCCTTTGACAAACCCTCCCTATTTCGTTCGTAGTACCCATTTGAAACCCCATGTTACTGGAGTTGTATGACAGGTAGTGTAATTTGGAAGAAATGGTTATGAAACAGAAACTTGACATAAAAACGTACACTGTTTCGTGGGGATTTCTTTGTGTGTGGGTATTTCCTTTGTTGATTTCTTTTTCCTTAGACCTAAGCCTTTGTGTATTCACGTTTAAATATCGAAGAAGCATGCAAACGTGTTATTAAAAAATTGAAACTTAGAATGGGGTTATACGCAAAGCAATAATTGCAGATTTGAGTAGGAATAGCAGGTAATCCATCTAGCGATATAAATAATAAAGCGAAATCATATAACCTTATGCTTCTTGTTACTACTTTGGTTCATAGCTCGAGATCATTTACATAGAGATCATGGCACTTACGTTTCATGGCTCGAGATCAGGGCAGGGCATTTACGTAGAGATCAGGGCAGGCATTTCTCAGCTTTTTCCCAAGGTACCTTGACCAAGCTTTGGCCTCAGCGCGTTAATGCTGCTGTGTCATTTACTGTAATGTAGTCGAGTGCAGAGTCGATTCCAGCACCTCGAATTGTTGTAACGAATTGAGCAAAGAAACAACATACGAATATAAAATATATAGTGGTCTGAAAATGATTAATTTTTCTGTTTCATCTCGATCTTTATCAATGTCAGACGGTGGCATATCCGTTAATCCCTCTGAAATCTTGAAGCCTAGAGTACTGAAATTAGGTGTTGCAGCTGCTGTGTCGTTTACTGTAATTCGAGCACAGAGTCGAGCAAGGTGAAGATGGTCCGTTAGTAAAGGGACAGGTATCATAGTTCCAAACTGCATCGTAATCGTCGGAGGCTGTTAGTGCCTGATTCTTGCTGGAGTTTCCATGGCTTGTGATGATCCAACAGCGTAAAGGTTTTTAATCGTCTAACATAAAGATCAATGGCTCACAACCAGACACGTTGACACTTGAGGGAATTGAAAGGGACAGGTACCATAGTTCTAAACTGCATCGTAATCGTCGGAGTCGGTTACTGCCAGTTTCCATGGCTTGCGATGATCCAACGGTGTAAAGGTTTTTAATCGTGTAACATAAAGATCGATGGATCACAACTGGACGTTGACACTTGAGGGAATTGATCTCAGAGGGAAACGCCTTA
>APFE030204813.1:0-43870 GCA_000404065.3 Pinus taeda
GGTAAGGGATCCATGTTTATATCGCCAGTATTTAAGAGTGAGGTTGTTGCAAAGATCATTTGTTTATATTAATTATTTGCACATTCCAGGATCTCATAATTGGTTAGCTGATTCTATCGCTAATCAAGCATTAGACTGGGACATCAATCATTCATCATAAAATCAAAGCATCAAAAAGTCAACTGTATATATATATATATATATCATCATCATCATAAAAGTGTCTCAAATGTACATATGTAGTCCAAAAAATATACAAAATTGGAACTCAAATGCCCATAATCATATCCGGCATATCTAATGCCCCGGCTCAGGATGAGCAGCCAAGTAGGTCACTATAGCATTGGCCACACGCCGAAAAGTGCGAACCCAGTCACGTGGCATCCCAACCACATGACGCTGCATGTCCTCTGGAAGGTCCTCTATAGCAGCCATCGGTACTCGACAGCTCAGCCTAGTCAAGTGTCGTTGGACGTTGCGTAGAGTCCTCTCCGTCTTAGCAACCGCCTCTTCGGCTCCTCGGCCGCGTCATCTGTGCCGCGGGAGTCCATCTGGCTGCACTGGCCCAATATCTGGATCATGATCATCATATTAGTCATTTGAATCTCATCAAAAAATATATATTTTTCAAATTGCATCATGATATTTGAAAAATCCAAAAAAATCAAAAAATCAAAAAATTCTTACCGATCTCGCCCCATGCTACATCTGGCGGTAATTATAGGTCTGGATCTCCTCAGAAGTCCAGCCCAGAATAGGGGTAGTCGTCGACGGTGATGATCTGCTGATCCCACCAGGTGAAGAAATCATCGTCGAAAGCAGTCATAGGAACCTCCCCACCCCCCAGATGTTTCATCAGATCAACCCACTGGCCCATATGTGGATCGCGTGGGGTGCTGATGGAAACTGCTACCCTGGGTCGGAGTGCGAGAATCCTCTCGAAGAAGAAGGTGGACAGAATGGTCCCATAACCAAAGTTTTTAGTCTGTCCCCTCTTAATGGAAGTGAGCTGGCTCTTCATGCTGGCCAGAAGAGGAGTACACCAGTCAAACACTGTGTTGAGACAATCCACTGCCACAGTCATGTTGAGCCGTGACGCCTGATGCAGTGAGGATGATCCATTCACCCGAGATATGGTGAACATGATAATCCGTAGTGATAAACTCTCCACGTGTGCGATGGAGATCTGGCTCCCAACTTTCTTGGGATGTCCTGGGCAGTATATCTATACATAGTCCTCTATAGTAAGGCTACTCCGCGTCCTGCCCCGGGACTGTACTACCTCTCCCCTTCGGGAAAGGCCCATGATAAAGTATATGTCCTCCACTTCCACTCTGAGTGGCATCTGATCTATCATAAAAGCTTCCTCATCAACATCCCAATAACTAATGAGCAATTCAAGCAGTTGCACATTGGCTTTCATGTTCGGCAGCTTGAAGAATTTGAGCAAGCCGCATCCTCGTAAAGCATCTAAGGCTTGAGGATCGTTCATAACCTCATTATCAACCGCTGCATGTTCCCTTTCACGCCATGTGATCAGCATCCTGAAAAGAAATTGAGGTTTCATCCGTTATTTTTCATTTAAATTAGCTCGCGGAGTATACGCAGGTTACTGTATACACAGTTGCGTATAGGGCCCTCGTGTACGCAGGTTCCATATTACAAACCCGCGTATACGCCGCGGCAAAATTTTAGTCAATAGTTTAACGGTGAAACATCAATCAAAAACCTTAAAATTAATCACAATGCATTGCAAGCTAAGTGTAAGGGTTACCTGGAAGATTTTGTGGAATTTGAACGGTTGAAATCGACGTACGAAGAATTTGCTCCTTTTGCTCCAAATATTTGCTCTCCAAGTCAATCGGTAACAATGGTGAGTCCAAAATCCTATTTATAAGTTTTGAAAATGCAAAAATTTTTCAAATTTTCATTTTGATTGGTTTCATGTGACTTTTAACTTGGGAGCTTGGAGTGTCAATATTGGTTTTCTTTTCAGGACATTTTGGACATTTTTCGACTTTTTCGAGATGGTTCCATGACTGCTGACCCGTCATGGCAGGTATCGTTTTTTCACTGGCATATAGGTTAGGGACATCACTTTTCCATTGCGTTCTTCATACTAGCCTCCATCAGTCGATACATCTGCCATAGGGTCGATCCCATCATGTTATGGCTCGTAAACCATCTTCACTCGCCAATTTTTTAAATCATGACACGATGGTAGAGCCATCCTTTACATGGGCATCGTAGTTAGCACCTCACTGACATTTGTTGCCCATGCTGCTTCAATTTCAGTAGGCTCGGGAGTCCTCTGTAGTCCCGCCATGACTTATGTGTTGAAGACTCATTGTTCTCAGCTTCTTCGCTTTGTTCTGGCCTTATACCCTAGAGGCTCCTTCGTGTTGAGTTGTACTGCTGCATTGCATGTTGACCATTTGCACCTTTTGGCCTAGAGCCAGCTTCACCTGGATTCGTGTTTAAGCCAACTTTTGACCATGACGTCTGCAAAAAATCAACCTTGCATACCTTTGACTTCTGCAACTTGACATACCTTGATCTGTGGAAAGGACATACCTTTGAGTGTCACCGACCAGTTTTCGCCTCCCTGCATTGAGCATAGGAATGTTCCCCTCCCAGGAACTAGATCATCTGTTTCACCGACACTCGTCCTTTCCACTATGCTATAGAATTATTTTATTCTTTTTCGAGCTTAACAGAAAAAGACAAAAAAATTAAATATTCTAAAAAGAATGGGAATGGGACAGTATTTCCATCTATTATTGGCAGCTAGAGTCAGTCGTGTCGCCCTTGAACAAAGCACTCAAAACAAAGTCTCCTCCGCTTGGGTGGGATTTAATTTGACTTAGGTTCGCCTTAACCATTGTTATTGAGTCATTTCTCCCCCGATTGGTTATCTCTTCCAATCATATGGAGGGTTCGTTCATGCCTCCTGCATGACGAACTTATACAAATTCATCATATGCTGACATAGTCACATTGATTCGTGCTTTTGTTCAAGGGAAGTTAGCCTAAGTTGGCCTCTCTCCAGTGTCTCTTGACTCATTTTTCAGTCGGCCATCCTGGTTGTTAATATCATGTCTTACATCACATCAGTTATATTGGTCCTATACTCATGCTGGTTTGAGAAGGTCCCCATTGACTTCTTGCTGGCAGGTCTTGTCCTTATCGACGACGACATATTGCTCTGAGGGCAGGCCTAGAGTTGCACCCTGGCCCTATTTTCATTATTGATAGGTTACCTTGTGTTCAACATCGATCAGTGTCATGGGTCTTTGACTGAGTGGTTTCCCTTGTGTTCGACGTCAGCTTACATTATCACATATTGGGATTCATGCGGTACCTTGGTTTCCATTTGACCCTATTGGTGGATACCCCGCCTCTGTGTCAGATTTCATTATTGGTTGGTTCAGAGGGTTTCTGCCGTGCGCTAGCTACATCTTGTGTACGCCGGAAACATACTTCGGTTCGGTTACTACATATTTTTTCGTCTGATTCCTTCCACATTATTGGCCTACGGGTTACACTCGCGCTAGATTGATGAAGGATGCCTTAATGCCTTCCTTCTAGCGGATCTTTCCCTATCGACTCCGACTCATTGCTCTGGGGCAAAGATCTAAAGTCCATTTGGCAGTACCTTGGGGTTTGCAGTCATTAGTGGCAGATCCTTCGCTATCGACAGTGGGAAACCATCATTGTCTCCTGATCGATAGATTCTTACAGGTGTTCGACTTCAGCTCATTTATTCGCACTTGTTAGTTTGTACTGGGTACCTTGACGCTCATTATCATTATCGGTGAGTAGTCTTGCATTTGTTAACGGTATACATCAATGACCGGTAATCAAACGATTTCTCACATGGTTGACTTCAGATCATTTATTCCTATGGTGTAGAAATGTACCATGGCGGTCGGTGAAGACCTCAGGTTGTATCACCATTCATTGGTTCACTTGACAGTTTCTCCTGTTGCTGCTAGTTGATACCATTCCACCTTATATGTTGCAGTCAGTCATGGCGACATTCTATATGTTGGCACCTGAGTTTGCAGTGCAATACCATCCTTATCCATCATGTTCAGTTGGTACCTCTTGGGATCAGTCTTTGATATCAGTGATCCGTTGTATCTTCCAGCATCATTGACAGTTTATATGTGATATTCAGACATGTACTTGTTCGATCATGATCAGATGATCCATTATATATTTTCCAGTCATTTATACTTGTATACTTAGTGGATCCGCTTGTACTTGATATGCGACATGCTTTGCTTTCTCTGAGCATGGGTATGCCCACCTCAGACGATGTTTCTTTCTAATCTTCTTTTGTGGCTTGGCAGGCTGAATTCTGGTGAAGTACTCCTCGGCTTTTGGCAGATTTCCTTTCCATGAACTTGCTTAATATATTTTGGCCATCATGTACCCCTTCTGACCTCATATATTAGGGGGCATCTGTTATAGCTCCAAATCTCACTATTATGGTTTGTGATGCTGCACTCATGTCCTAGGGCAGGCTGAATTCTGGTGAAGTACTCCTCGGCTTTTGGCAGATTTCCTTTCCATGAACTTGCTTAATATATTTTGGCCATCATGTACCCCTTCTGACCTCATATATTAGGGGGCATCTGTTATAGCTCCAAATCTCATTATGGTTTGTGATGCTACACCCATGGCCTAGGGCAACCCCTCCTTCCAGACATGGTCCAAAATCTAAAAAACAGTGTTTTATTCCCTGTACGCGACATTTCCCTGATTTAAACGCGTGTATACGCGGGTTCATACATACCCAACCCGCGTATATGTATTAAAACACTTAAAAAAATATAAAACTCCTTATTTTCGGGCGGAGATCGCGGGTTTTACCTGCTGATCACCTGTTAGTGCCCGTGGCCTCAACTGTCCCCAACCAATTCCTAACTAAAAAACTACTTTGGAATTGGTATAAAAAGACACCAAAGGGAAGGCCTAAAGGAAGAGAGAATATAGAGAAAGGTTATTATACTGAGATTTCCCCTTGATCAGGTCTGAAGACCCTTGTGCCTTCTGCACTTCCCCATTTTGTATAGGAAACCCTTGTTTCCTTGTGATTTGATGTCCATCCCTTAGTTATGACATCTTGGAGTGAGTATTGGAAGGAGACCTACTAGAGGCTTGAGGCGGGACGGATCCAGAAGGAGGCTGAGCTTTGAGCCTGCAGAAGTTGTTCAGGTGATATTGCTCTTTTTTGTACTATTCTATTTGTCTAATAAAGAAACACGTCTTGTTCCCGATATGCTTCTTTCTTTATGTTAATGATGTTCATGTTTGAATTTCATGTATGAATGGATGTCTAAAAGTTTATAACTAACTCCTTTCTTGTATAACATAAAGATGATTTTCATATAAATCTTTGTCCATATACTGCTGCATTCTTTGGAATTGTTGGTTTTGTAGGGCAAAGGAGCGAAAGGGACGTGAAGAAGTGTTTGGACCCTTGAGGAACTACCTGAACGTAGGACCTGAGGTACGTCCTTCTCACCTTAGAAATAGCTTTTTCTAGCATAATGGCTGTGTGTGTGCATGTTTCTTGATTTAGACAACTTTCAGTCTGCTAGGGTTCCACCCAAGAGCCTTAGGGGATAAAATCCCTCAGCAAGCTTTGAGACTAAAGTGGATATATTTTCTTTCATGTTTTCTGAATATTTATGCCATCTAAATGATTTCTTCATACCAAGCAACCATGCCTCTACATCTTGTGATTTATTCATCTCTCCATCAAATATAGGTCACTTTTCGTTCTTAAAATCATCTGGAAAGTATCCCCTATCACTCTTCCTATAAGGATGATAACGATGACGATCATGATGCCTGTCAAAACTAGAACTGGAATATTACTTATGTTTGTCACCTCTCCTATATGGAGTGTCTAGCAACCTGCCATCTTTGATCTTGTCAGATCTAACCAACATGTGTCTACTAGGAGACCTACTTCCATATGCCCCATTAGTTCTATCCTCATGTCCATTGGAGATTCGAAGTGTTCCTTGTCGCTTCAAATTTGACAAACTTTGAAGTAGTATCACATTCACTTATGCTTGCTTCTCTTATGCCTGCATGATTTTGTCATTGTCTGCTTTGCAACTCCTCATTTCTTCCTTCAGACTTCTCAATGTGTCTGCCAATTCAGATGGGTGCCCCACATCATGTTGCCCATCTTATGCATAGGGAGATTCTATGTAGTCTACCACCTTGTTAACCATCTAATCTCTTTCCTGCAAGGCATACTATGTCAACTAAACTAAATCACAATAAAACAACCTACCTTAGCATAATTCGGGGAGGATACCTTGTCTAAAACATCATAAAATCAGTGTGATACATGTATAACATAAACAGAACAACATATAGACATATATCAAATAAGTGTATCAATGCACAAACATCATTCTAGCTACGTCCAGTCATCAATGCAAGGCCATATCAACAATAAATGCTATGACCTCATGAACACATTTCCACATGAAAATATCAACATGCATAAGCAATGCCTAATAAACTATACATATGTATGAATGCATGTAGTCAAGCATAAGTGATCAATTCTTGTAACCAATTGTTGTAGCGTTTACAGCCACCCTCCAAAATTTTGCCTTAGCTTTGTTTTGGAGCCTCCCTACCAACCATCTTTAGCAGCATGTCTTACACTGCCAACTACACAAGATCTAGTGGTTTTCTAGTAGCTTGCTAGCCTATGCATGATAGCTTGTTGCATCCGCCTCACAAGATGTTTCTCCAGACTTGGTTTAGCTGCAGGCTGAGCAGCTCCCTCAAGAAATTGCACAAATTTGGAGGGGAACTAGCCTTCCCTCCAGAAATTATGCAATATTGAATAGCAGTTTGCTGGGCTCCAGAATTGCACAATCCTGCCTATCAACCTTCACTGGAAAAAGTACGCAATCTAGTTAGTAGGATTGCTCTGCCCATAAATTGTGCAATTTTTGGTAGCAGTCAGTTGCTCAGTCTAGAAATTACGTAATCCCTTAAGGGATAGTGAGCCCAACAGCTATTAGAAACTGCGAAAATCTAGCCAAGCAGTGTGTTCCTCTAAGAAATTGCACAAAATAGTTAGACAAGCTTCCTTGAGAAAAGTACGAGGTCTAACCCAGGATAGCTACTCATCTCAGAAATTGTGAGATGCAGTCACACAGGCTTCCTTGAGAAATTTGCGAGGTTTGACCTAGGACAGCTTGCTGGGCTCAGAAATTGCGTAATACAGTCAGACAGGCTCCTTGAGAAAATTGCAAGGTCTGACCTAGGATAGCTATTGAAGGAAAAAATTGCACAATCCTATGAGACAATCGCCTATTCCTCTTAGAAATTGTGCAATCCGTCTGGGCCAGCCATCTCTGCTTAGCCCAGAAACTGTGTAGATTTTCTTCCCAGGCTCGTAGACCGATGCATGCCTTTAGGTTAACCGGTTCCCTCCAAGACAGAGCAAAACTAATTTTCATGCATGGACTGCTTCTCCCAAGGTAGCATGCAAATGGATCCCTTGATTCAAGGATCTATTTTTAGCAATTGGAGGTTACATGCAAGGATCATTTCAAAAACCTCCCGCCAAGTGTCACTTTTCCTAGATTTGTGGTATGCATATCACAACCTTGATTTTATCAAAACTCATCAACTAGACACTGCAGAGCTCATTCCTCACATTGACCTTGCATCTCTGACAACCCACATTGCATTAAGGAGTCCTCGGGACATTCAGCTCAGTTGTTTCGGGGTAAGCCCACTTTTCATGTCTCCACTGTGTTTCTGTCGATTTTTGTGTTTCTCTTTGTGTGAGTGTTGTCTGCTTGATTTCAGTGAGTGCTTGCTATCATTTTGATGGATGTTAGCTTGTAGAAGCACTGTTTCAGTTTTTGTTTTCATATCACTGTTGTCACATGCATGACATTATTTTTGCACGAACATTCATCGTTGTGGTGATTCGCTTCACTCACATGCATGCTTTCTCGTTTTCTGAATCCTGCACTTATTTTTTGCATGTTTGATCATTCACTCTTGTTTTCACTCATCTCATCATGCATTCATAATTCTCATGCTTCAAGTCACCTGTCGGTCGGTCTGGGCTGCCTTGGCTTGGACCATGCCTTGCTCGACTAGCACTACACATTTCCGAAAGTGAAGGGTATACCTTCCCTCCATAAATTGTGCAAGTCTGGCCTAGAAACCACCTCAAGGCTTGCATTGCACAATTCTTGGAGGCAGTGTCCTAGTGGCCCCAAAAACTACGCAATGTAGTTTGTTGGTTGCATGTCACTGCTGACTAAAATTGTGCATTACGTAGTTTCAGTCCTCAGTAGGCCAGGTTGGACTATGCATTACACAGTTTCAATAATCATTCAGCCTCTTCATAGCCCAGACTATGCCTTGCACAGTTTTGGTAGTCAATCTCCCAACCTCTTAGTGGAAATTGCACAACCTTCACGATCAATCACACATGTATGTTGAAAGTCAGTCCTTAATTTTTTTTTGGTCTTCGACTGAAAGATTTCTTTCCATGAGTGTTTATATGTCTCCAGGCATCACAGATGTTCGTCTATCTCTCAGCAACACAAGTACAATGGCCTTCAGGAGAGCAGAGTCAAAGGACACCATTAAGAGCACAAAGGGGGTTGTAGCCAAGCAAGTGTCTATGAGCTTGCCTACCTACGAAGACATCAAGTTGTTTCTAGACAAGGACATCAAGATAATATGGCGGCAACATCAAGCAAGAAGTACCATCAGTAGTAGTAGAAGGCAGCATACATGCATGCAACGAATGCAAGAGTAATGTTGTTGACAACATAGAGGCATAACAAAGTTGCAAGCTCAAGTAGATCCACTCATGATGAAAGCAGCTTTGGATATTGAGGCTATGAGGTGATGACATGACAAGATGATCACGCAAGGGTAGAGAAAAGAATAGAGAAGGAGTTGCAGGTGATGAAGAAGCAACTCAAGGAAGAAGAGGAGCTACACAAATGAGAGAATGACTCGCAACAGGAATATGTACAAGAAGGGGCACAACATGCACAGATGGATGAAACTGCACCCACACAAGTTACAGATCCATCTTAGCAGCTGGCACGGAGTAGACAAGGTGAGTAGTGTTGTTGATCGCATGCAAGAGAATGCATATCATTGTGTGCATGCATGCGATCTCACCCATTTGACACACTCAGTGAGGAAAAGACAAGAAGCAAGTCCAATTGGCGCTGAACATGCAGTTGACAGTGGATGCGCATGACCACGAACACACACTTGAAGATCAACATAGACACTATGCATCAATGTGTTGTCGGTTCAATTGCACCCAAGAAGATCATCTACATGCTATCAGACAAGTTGGATGAAGGAGCCATACCAATGCACCTAGATGCAACAAAGGCAAGAGTTCTCTTTAGCAAGATGTCACCATTGAGCATGTGGACACCTTCACGAATGACCAAGCTTGGCATCAGTTCACCACCATCGACCATCACAAGGATGTCAAGGAGTTGGTCTCACCAAAATGGTCTGAGTGCCAGTGATGTCTTGCATGGCTTGCTAAAGCCATTGTGTCTCACATGGGTACATGTGCATTGTAATGTAGTGTCTTGTCAAGTGGAAGTTAAAGTGTCGATAATTGGATGTAACAGACATAGAGTAGATGAAGAGTCATGAGGGTAGTTCAACTATCACAAAGGGGAATGTCAAGGTCCACCCCAACCTTTTCTATAAATAGTCCCTCATAAGTCATTGTAAGGGATTTTGGTCAGCCAAGCTTCCAATAGGACTATCTTAGAGAGAGCTTAGACAATATTGTAATGAGCCTTGGCTTCTCCACTGCGCAGAGCTAGTATATCTCTTTGGAGGAGCAGGTGACTATGACTGTAACGTTTCGCTGTTGGAACTAGTGGTCAGACATGGATGTATTTTATGATTGGAACTTACACTTCTTAATATAACAGAGCCAACACGTTTCATGCATATGTTGTATTGTATTTTAGCTATCTGTTTACTCTAAATGATATATGTATCTGTTTTCTTACGCATGCATGGATATCTATTTTATATATATGTATGTATGAATCTTACTGAAATGTGTTGTTTGTTTAACCATCACTTTGGATTGCTAGCTAACTTGCTTTCCATGTTGTGGTGCATCTTTGCTCATGTGTTCCCTTCTTAACTCTGTACAATCACAGGTTTCCATGGGGTGCACTCACATCACCCTCCGTGTGTTATAACCATTCATACACCTTCCTTGGATAGCTGCGACTGCCACACCCTTTCTACCAACAAGGAAATCTTACTGGCCTTTGTGTAAAACTATGGTCAAGGCCATACTGCACGACCCACTTCTGGGACTCCTACAGCAAATGGTCTAAGGTCTAGTAGCACCATCAAAATTTTGGTGCTAGAAGGAGGGCCAAATAACAAGCTGAGTTCTCACATATGTTTTGAATCTCTACATATCTATCATGACTAACAACATAGTTTCTCTTTTGGAGTGTATGTCTTATGGAAATGAATTCATTATCTTGGAAAATCTCTCGGATAACTTGTCACATAAAGCATACGTTGGTGGATGCCATGTAGCCTTGGTTAGTCATGCAGTCAACATTGTAGGCTCATGCAAAAGACATGGAATCTTTGAAGTATACATGACCTGTGCATTGTTCTTCTACATGCTTCAAGGGAACCCAATGCACTGGTGTGCCACTTTGTCTGAAAAATCTATTCATTCTCTTTCTCATCTTGTCATAGAGATAGACCGTGATTTCAATCATTTTGACCGTAAAGCACTCAACAAAGAAATTCTGGAATTACAGAAAGCGCTCGACGAATCCATTGAACAATTCTACACATGGTTTTTTAATCTTGCATACCGATTCCCCGAAGATGATATTGATTGGGAATTCCTCGATGGAAGAATTGAGTATCTTCTTCACATATCTGAACCTTGCTTCACACAGTTCGGTGATGGAGCTACACAATCACAGGTAGGCATAGTTGCTGCCACAAGTGACTATCCGCCTTCACCTCATCAAACAACTCCACCACCACAGAGTGATGTTGGAAAACATGCACACACATCTGTTTGACTGTCACATCCTCCCACCCCACTTGCTATTGATATCTACACAAATTTGGCTTTCAATATTGTTGGTTTTCACATGGATTCATTCCCTCAACCTCCATCCCCACATTATGTTGATCCTCTAGATTGTACTATCTTGTGTTCTCCCACTCTGGACTCCTCACTTGCTATGAAAGAGGATCAAGTTATCGAAGGAGTTGGTGTTATGCAGCCAACCTATGCCATCATTCATAATGAGTGTGTGCGGGAATCTAAAGAAGAACCTGCAGTGAAGGATGACTCCCTTCCAGCAGCACCTCACTCGCTTTATCCTAACATCCCTTGTGATTCTTCCATGCTGATTTCCCCTATGAAAACTCATTTCTAGATGTTTCTACTTCCAATTGTTCATAGGACACGTTAGATGTCAGTTTGTCATTATAATGCAAAGAGGACACATCTTCCTCTGGAAATCTATAAAATTTGTCATATGTCCTTTCTAAAAACACAGAGGGTGAACATCCTTACTTCTCATCTACCCCTTTGCCTGATTCATCAAATCATGAGGATGCCAACAAACATCTTGAATTTTCTGATCTTGGTTGTCGTGATCTCTCAATTTCTTCATATGATCACGATGTTGATTCAATTGTTGTTAATTTGTCTAAGACAATGATCTATGATGGTCTATCGATCAATGAAGTTGAAACCCTGTAGACTGTCGAGGCACTTCAGCTTGAGTTGATGGTTATGTCAAGCCCTCACTATCCTAAGGCTAGTTTCACTTCCGATCAGGAAATTATTGAAACACTCAAGGCTCGTCATCACTCTCTACTTTGCATTGAAGATCAACCAAACACCCATATTTTTCTTCCTCCACTCGAGTGACACGATCCCATCACTCATGTGTTGGAGGAATCTTACACAGCAAGAACACTTGCACAATGTAAGCGGTCTACCTTTCTCACGTTTGTTTGCATGTCACAATCAACAGAATGCATACACTCAACATCTGCACACAGTGTAGCACATCACCATGGAAAGTCCACAGAGTGCATGTCATGTGCTTTCACTCATTTTTGTTTTATGGACGCTTGTAAGCTTGGAGTGTGTATGCCTTCATCATTATATCTTTCATGCTTGCTAGTTTGTGCAACAACAATGTTCGCAAATCATGCCTTCACCAACATGGGTCGACCAGTGCATCAGTGGTTGCATTAGAAATATCACTTCACGTGATCAGGCCCATGCACTATTAGCTTAGGAGTAGGAGTTGTGTTTTCTTGCATGCACGTTTTCTTCTTTATTTGTGTGTTTGTTTGCTTACTCGCTTTGATTTCGCATTTGATTTTGATTCTTTCTTTTCTTTTTGTTTTGTTTGCTTGTTTTTGTCCATAGGTTAGTTTCGCATGGACCATGTGTGACTCTTAAAACAAGTTGGGTAAAGTACAAGAGGACTTGTAAAATATCAACATTTGGTTATTTGTTGTCTGCTCTCTTATGTAAGAACTTTTTGTCTTCAGTTCATGATACATGAATGGAAAATATGTACTGTTCAAAGTGAACCTTGGTAGAAGCACAACGCTTATGTGCTAACTAGTATCTATTGACCTAGGTTGTCATTGATGTCAATATGGCAATATTCTGGATTCTAGAGGATGACATGAAGCCAAGGGGATGCTGAGAAGATTCATGAAGAGACAGGAGCAAGGCCATCAGGATAGCCAAGCCATAAGCAAGAGGAGTTACCAAAGGAGGAAGATCAAAGCATATCACAGGATATTAGAGTGAGAGAGGCATTCATATATGCAAGGAGTTCTTTGAAAGACACTGCCAAGCCAGAGGATCCACATTGGAGCAAGAGGACCTACAGGAGTAGCCACACACACACACACACAGATATATATATATTATATATATTATATATATATTATAGATACAATATATTATATATAATAATATATAATATATATATATATAATATATAGATATATATATATATTATATATATATATATTATAATTATATATATTATTATATAGATATGCAAAACAGAGTTAGCGGAGCTACAGGAGAAAACAGAGCAAGTAGAACAGAGCCACCAGAGGAGCAGATGGAGACGAGCGCAAAGAGTAGACAGAGCCAATGGAGGCATGCAAATAAGTCATTAGAGAGCTTATATGCATGCAGGTAACAGCTATCAGGAACCATTGGAGAAATGAAGGCAGCAAGACCTGTATATGCATTTAACGCAAACAGAGGAACAAGCAGATCCATCAGAGCAATAGAGGATGTAAACAACCATCAGAGGAAGCAAACAGAGCTGTCGGAGGAGAAATGGATGCATTTAATAGCAAACAGAGCCATTAGAGCCATAGAGGAAGCAGACAGAGTTATTGGGAGCCATCGGGAGCCATCGGGGGCAGAACTCATATAGGTATATCCAGTTACGTTATCGGGCCTGTAAAAACCATGTATGCATGCTTTAACAATATCGAAGGCGGAAAGCGGATTTGAAAATATATGCATGGGAGATTTGGGATCCTATCGGGTCCGGTACATCACATCGCTATGAGGGGTCTATGTTAACGATGAGTCTTGATCCTGTGCGACTTGCGACCGCTGATAGCGATTATCGCATCGGCACTTCAGAAGCGGGCGTTACAATGTGTCAAGTGGAAAATTGCAATCATCGATAGCGATTATCGCATGGAGAATTCAGAGCGAAGTCATACAGTGTTAAGCGACCCCTTTGCGATCGCCTATAGTGATACATATATATGCGGACCTGCCGCAACATTGCAATATAAGTTAATCTATTATCACATCTGTCACAATCGCATATGTTATGAAGCCTTGCCACACCCGAACGTTGATTGCGATTGCAAGAGCGGACCCGATGCTATATTGTGATTTGGCTTAATGCCTTATCATGCCCATCGGCCATTGGCCATTGACCATATGCTGCGACTCCCAATTGCGATTTCACTGCGGACCCGACATAGGTATAGATACGGGTGCAATGATCCTTGAAGTTCGCCCTTTAGTACTTTCACCTGTTTTTGCTCATATTTCCTGTGTAATTGATATTTGGTTTGCGCGGTGTTTGGAGGTAGAAATGCAATACAATAATGCTCCCGATAGTTCAGGAGGCTGATTCATGGCGATAGTGATTGCGATTGGGACGTGGTTGTCCGTTAAACAAAGCTGTCTCTAGGTATGCCCATAATCATTGTCGAAAGGAGCACTGTTACAGTTTTAACCAGAAAGATGTGTTCTCCATGGATTAATTGGCACTCTCTTATGAATTCAACGTGTCCTGTGAGCACGAATAAATAGAGGAAACCGAAATCTGAGAAGCTGAAGAAGCAAGAGAGCACAGAGGAAATGACAATGAGCATTGAGGAAGTCTAAGAGGCAGTGTAAGCGGAAATGAATGGACAAAGGCATGGGAATGTATAAAAAACAGAAAAAACAAAGGACTGTGTGACTATTGGTGTTGTGAAGAACCAGAATGTGAGGCAGCAGAAGTAGCAGAGGTGGTTAAGCATTGTATGAAGTTGCTGGTGAATGCTGTTGAAAATTTTTGTGGAAAATAAGCTGAAAGAGATAGAGGCAGTGAGAGGATCCAGCATAACAGAAAGAGGGCCGAAGGGCCAACAGGACAGCATATAGTCGAAGGGGAGAAGTAGCCAGCAGAGAACATAAGCTTGAACAAGAAGTTGTTCTTTATGTAGAGCTTAGTGCAGCTAACAGTAGACTGACTAGAGCTGTGTGAAGACATTATCAGAGAGCATGAAGGCTATTGGAGATATGTGTGGGAAGTGTGCAGAGTTGTAAAGATTCATTCATAAGAAAACTGGTTGTCATTGATATTGTAGCTTGGAGACTACAGTGAAGCTGTAAATAGACAGAACTCAGCAGAGAAGAGTTCTGAGAATAAAAGATTACTATCAAACATGCCTTGACAAGATTGGCTTGGAGTCCTTGGGGCTGGTGCCTCAGAAGTGAGAAGGATTGGAGTCCTTGGGGCTGGTGCCTCAGAAGTGAGAAGGATTGGATTCCTTGGGGCTGGTGCCTTAGAAGTGAGAAGGATTGGAGTCCTTGGGGCTGGTGCTTCAGAAGTGAGAAGGATTGGAGTCCTTGAGGTTGATGCCTCAGAAGCAAGTAAGATTGGAGTCCTTGGGTTGATGCCTCGAGTCCTTAGGTTGATGCCTTAGAAGTAGGAAGGATTGAAGTCCTTGGGAGTTGGTGCTCCTAAGTACAACATTGGTGTCTTGTCGAAATAGAGTTGGTGCTCTGGAGGTTGGAGCCTCACCAAAGTCCAAGTTGGAGCTTGGAAACTGATTGTAACCATCTATCTATTGTATCTATTTTACTGCACAGTTTATATTAATAAAAGCATTTATTCTTGTTGTTCATCTTGTGTTTTGAATATATATGTTTTAACTGGTAAAACAATAGTGGGAGAAAGAAATATTGATTCACCCCCCCCTCAGTATTTCTAACAGTATCACCTACTCTAGTTGGTTGTTGTCGGGTTAATCCTTGTTAGCTCAGTCAAGTAGAGTAAGGTGAGGGGGAAAATCTTAACAAGCATGTCAGATATATATATAAACTACTTCTCTGAAGGAGCAACCTCTTCTACTCTCAATAAGTTGGGAACCCTCTTTCGCCTCTTAAATGAATAAATTCTATACACATTTATGAAAATGAAAAATGAAAAAAGTGAAAAAGTGAAAAATTTCAAAAAAATGAAAAATGAATAAGGCAAAAGAAGAGAAAGGCTTCTTGGATAGAGAGGTGATGCAAGTAACTCTGCCGAGGTACTGACCAAGCTTGCTAGCAGTAGAACCATTCTTGTGTTTTTGTGTGACTCCATCAAGGTACTATCTAGGCCTACTGGTAGCAAAGAAACACCAGAGATGAAACTAAGGCTCTGGCATCTATACTGCTTGTGCATCAATATGCCCCTCAACCTAAATCGAAACAACTGTCTTGGCTTGGCTTGGAATGTGTGTCGACTAACCAAGGGCTTGGCAGATGCTACATATTACAATCAAGCAAGTTTAAAAACCAAGATGAACAGAGAATTGAATAATACTTCTAGAGGTGTTAGACTTTCTTTTCATAAACAAGGCCCATTCAGAGAGCTGGAGTTCTACGAGTGTGTCACCAAGTGTTGTGGCAGCTACAACCACCCTTGAAATTTTTTCCTTAGTTTGATTTTGGAGCCTCCCTACTAACCATCTTCAACAACATGTCTTGCACTATCAAGTACATAAGCTCCAGTAGTTTTCTAGTAGTTTTCTAGCTTGTGCATGATAACTTGTTGCATCCCCCTCACAGGCTGTTTCTCCAAAATTGGTCCAGCTTCACGTTGAGCAACTCCCTCAAGAAATTTCACAATTCTAGAGGGGAACTAGCCCTCCCTCTAGAAATTGCACAATCTTAACTGGCAGCCAGTTGGGCTCCAGAATTATGCAATCCTGCCTATCAACCTTCACTGGAAAAACTGCGCAATCAAGCTGCGCAGGACTACTCAGCCCAGAAATTGCACAATTCTGGGCAACAGTCAGCTACTCAGCCCAAAAATTGTGCAATCCCTCTAGGACAGCTAGCACAGCAGCTAGCAAAAATTGCGAAAATCTAGCCAAGCAGCCTGTTCCTCTTAGAACTTGTGCAAAATAGTCAGACAAGCTTCCTTGAGAAAAGTGTGAGGTCTAACCCAAGAAAACTACTCAACTCAGAAATTGCGAGATGCAGTCAAATAGGCTTCCCTGAGAAAATTGTGAGGTCTAACTCAGGATACCTTGCTGGGCTCAGAAATTGCGTAATGAAATCAGACATGCTTCCTTGAGAAAATTGCGAGATCTGACCCAAAACAACTACTTAAGCAAGAAATTGCACAATCCTAGGAGACATTCACTTGTTCCTCTCATAAATTACGCAATTCCTTTGGGCCACCCATCTCTGCTCAGCCTAAAAAATTCATAGATTTTCATCCCAGGCTCGCAGACCGATGCATGTGCCTTCAGGTTGACCAATTCCCTCCAAGATCGAGCAAAAATGATTTGCATGCACGGACTTCTTCTCCCAAGGCAGCATGCAAAGGCATCCCTTGATTTAGGGATCTATTTTTAGCATTTGGAGGTTACATGAAAGAATCATTTCAGAAACCTCTTGCCAAGTGTCACTTTTCCTAGATTTGTGGCATGCACATCACAGCCTTGATTTTATCAAAAATGATCAACCGGACATTGCAGAGCTCATTCCTTGCATTGAACTTGTAGCTCTAACATTCCACATTGCAGTTAGGAGTCGTCGACACATTCAACTCTATTGTTTCAGGGTAAGCCCACTTTTCATGTCTTGTGCTGCATTTCTGTCACTTTTAGTGTTTCAATTTGTGTGAATGGTGTCTGCTTGATTTCAGTGAGCACTTGCTATTATTTGATGTATGTTAGCCCGTAGAAGCATCGTTTCAGTTTTTGTTCACATCTCACAATGTCGCATGCATGACACTGTTTTTACATGAATAGTCATCATTGTGGTGACTTGCTTCACACACATGCATGCTTTCCTATTTTCTGAATCCTGCACTTCTCGTTTTCATGTTTGATCATTCACTCTTGTTTTCACTCATCTCATTATGCATTCAGACTTCTCATGTTTCAGGGCACTCGTTGGCCGATCTGAGTTGCCTTGGCTGAGAACGTTCCTTTCCCGACTAGTAATACACATTTTTGAAAGCGAAATCTCTACCTTCCCTCCATAAATTGCATAAGTCTGGCCCAACACTTGCATTGTGCATTTTTTTGAGGCAGTCTCCTGCTAGCCCTAGAAACTACACAATGCAGTTTGCTGGTTGCATGTCAGTGCTGAATGAAAATTTCACATTGTGTGATTTCAGTCCTCAGCAGGCCATGCTGGTCTATGCATTGCACAGTTCCAACAGTCAGTTAGACTCCTCACAACCTAGACTGTTCCTTGCATAATTTTGGCAATCAATCTCCCAACCTCTCAGTGAAAATTGCACAACCTTCACGATCAATCACACAGGTATGTTGCAAGTCAGTCCTCAAGTTTGTTTTGGTTTTGACTGATAGATTTCTTTCCATGAGTTTTTCTATGTTTCCAGGCATCAAAGGTGTTTGTCTATCTCTTAGCAGCACAAGTACAATGGCCTTTAGGAGAGAAGAGTGAAAGGACATTGTTAAGAGCACAATGGGGGTTGCAGCTAAGCAAGTGTTTATGAGATTACCTACCTATGAAAACATCAAGTTGTTCGTAGACAAGGAAATCAAGGTAATATGGGAAAAAACATCACAGTGAGTAGTACAAGCAATAACAATAGAAGGTAGCACACCTGCATGCAATGAGTGCAAGAGGAAGGTTTTTGACAACACAGGGGCTAAAGAAAGTTGCAAGCTCAAGTAGATCCACTCATGGTGAAAGCAGCTTTGGAGATTGAGTTTAAGAGGTGATGACGCGAAAAGACGATCACACGAGAGCAGAGAAAAGAACATAGAAGGAATTGCAGCTGACGAAGCAACAACTCAAGCACGAACAAGAGCTGCACATATGAGAGAATGAATCATAGTAGGAACAGGTACAATAAGGGGTGCAACATGCACAGACAGATGAAACTGTGCCCACACAAGTTATAGATCCATCTCAATAGTTGGTGTGGAGCAGACAAGGTGAGAAATATTATTGATCACATGCAAGAGCATGCATGTCATTGTGTGCATGCATGTGATCCCACCCGTTTGGCACACTCACCGAGGCGAAGACAAGAAGCAAGTTCGACTAGGGCTGAACATGCAGTTGACAGTTGATGTGCATGACCACCAACACACACTTGAAGATCATCATGGACACTATACATCAGTTTGCTCCTGATTCAGCTGCACCCAAGAAGGCCATGTGCATGCTATTAGACGAGTTGGACGGAGGAGCCATACCAATGCACCTGGATGTAATGGAGGCAAGAGTTCACTTCAACAAGATGTCACCATTGAGCACATGGAGACCATCATAGACAACCAAGCTTGGCATCAGTTGGCCACCATCGACCATCATAAGGATGTCAAGGAGTTGGTCTCACCGTAATGGTTTGAGTGTCAGTGATGTCTTGCATGGCTTTCTCAAGCCATTTTGTCTCACATGGGTACATGTGCATTATAATGCAACGTCTTGTCAAGTGGAAGTTCAAGTGTCGATAGTTGGATGTAACAGTCATAGAGTAGATGAAGAGTCATGAGTGTAGTTCAACTATCACAAAGGGGAATGTCAAGGGCCACCCCACCCTTTGCTATAAATAGTCCCTCACAACTCATTGTAAGGGATTTTGGTCAGCCAAGCTTCTGATAGGACTATCTTAGAGAAAGCTTGGATAGTATTGTAACGAGCCTTGGTTTCTCCACTGCGTAGAGCTACTATATCTCTTTGGACAAGAAGGTGGTTGTGAATATAACATTCCACTGTCAGAACTAGTGGTTGGACATGGATGTATTATATTACTGGAACTTACACTTCTTAATATAATAGAGCCATCACATTTTGATGCATCTGGTGTATTATATTTCAGCTATCTTCTTACTCTAAATGATATATGTATATTTTTTCTAACACATGCATGTATAGCTATTATTTGTATACGTATGTATGAATCATATTGAAATGTGTTGTTGGTAAAACCATCACTTTGGATTACTAGCTAACTTGCCTTCCATGTTGTAGTGCATCTTTTCTCATGTGTTCCCTTCTTAACTCTGTGCCATCACATGTTTCCAAGGGGCACACTCACATCACCCTCTGTGTGTTAAAACTGTTCATACACCTTCCTTGGTTGGTTGCGACTGTCACACCCTTGCTACCAACAGGGACATCTTACTGGCTGCTGTGCGAAACCGCGGTCAAGGTGATATTGCACAACCCACTGCTGGGACTCCTACACCAAACAGTCTGAGGTCTAGTTGGGACTTATTACTGGGGAGATCTCCTGACCTGTTGGAGGGTCTAGCACTATTAACACCAAACTACAAGAGTGATATATGTAATAAAAACATTCAAGAATGCACATGATATACAAGGATGTAGTCAAGCGGCATATAATCAGCATGTAAGCAACATATAACCATATGAAACCAGTCAAATAATTCTAACAATGCATCCCAAAAAATCAGATCAAGTTCCTCATGGAAACCTTACTACAACCATAATCAACATGATGCAGTGCAACAAGCACATGGAATGCAAGTGTAAGAGACACACATGAAACTGACATGCATGAATGACCAAGCACCTTCACCCAAGGACAACACAACCACACTCTGATACCAATCTGTAACAGTCCCTCCTCCCAGGTCTACCCAAGCAATTGGCTAACTGGGGTAAACATGTGACAAGAGAGGCTACTATAATGGATTCAACCTCCTTGGTGACCTTAAGTAAATGGAATCGATGAAACACCTTAAACAAACCCATCCACATCAACAACAATACCCTCAGAAGACATGTTAGTGACTCACACATCCTGTCTCTAAGTCCCAATAATTATTTAATCCTTTGAACCCCCAGTTGCTCTCATGCTATAGGCCAGACAACATCTAGAAGCCAAGGTCACTCTCAGAGGCCTATGTGCCAGCGTCCCTATATTGGAACTATAATAACCCTGGTAAAAATGCCATGTAATAAAAGTTAATAAGGAAAACTAATAACCACAGCTTACAGTACACTTATTCCAAGTTGAAGGTTGGGAAAAACATCCTAGTAGGTGTTCATTTCGGTTATTACGGCTAAAGAAATTGGAAAAGGCAATAGCTAAGGCTTCGGAAAGGAAAAATGGAACTTTTGGCATATTTATTTATGATAATGGAAATTAGGAGAAAAGGAAGGTGAAAGGTCACATGTTGCATGTGAGAAGGAAAATGAAGGAAAATAATGGAAAATGAAGAAAATAGACACCTAATAGATAAAATGTCTTTTGAGGATCAATTGATACCTTTTGTTAGTTCAATTTTGGAGCTATCTCATTATTATCTCTCTCTCTATCTATCTATCTCTTGGACACTTAGAGTTTTCATGGAGCACTTTGGCATTGGATCAAGAAAGGCAAATAAGGCAAGAGGAAGGAAGGAGAATGCAAGGAAGAGAAGGATCAAGTAGCTACAGAAAGATTCTTTGCAAGTATTGATTTGCATGTGTTTTCCTTGCTAGATTTGGCATGCATGGTATTTCATGTAGCTCTTTACTGTCATTGCATGGGTTTTTCCAGGTGTGACAATGTTTTCACCCTATCCTTGTCATTTCCTGATAGCCATGGTGTGATGGGGTTCTCATGTTTTAGTTGATTTGGATTACCAGATGGATTTACTGCTGAGTGAGGCAGATCTTGCAATAATATAACACATGGCTTAGTAACCTCTAAATTAGACCATGGGTTGTGGTTAATCTAGATTTTGTGTTGGCTCGGTGGGCCTAGCAATATTTGACCAGTTTATGGTGGGATATATGGTAAATCCTAGAACTTTTTTTTCCCCTTGATTAAGCCTAGAAATAATTTCTGGTGAATGGCGGGATATACAGTAAATCCTAGAGGGTGGAGTCTCGGTTTAGGGCCTAGTGATCCCTAGATCAGACTGTGGATTGTGGTAAATCCTGAGAGACTGGGAGATAGGAAAATTCCTCACAGTGTAGGTGGACAAATACATTGTCATCGATGTATGTTTTGTCCTAGTGACCTAGTGGATATCATGGTAAAGCCTATTATTACATGTTTATTGTGTTGGCCTAGTGATCTAGTGTGGATTGCGGTAAAGTCTGATTTTTATTGATGAGGGAGGTGGTTTAGCCTCGAGATACCCAAGTTGGTTTTGTTGATTTGAGTCCCACATTCATGCTTGGAATATGGCACAAGGGGCGAATGGCTGAAGAGATTATTGGCTCAGCCATTCTATGGTTAGGCGGAATGTGGTAGTCCCATCCCAGTTTGGTTTTTGCATCGATTAATAAGAGGTTCTTTCCTTGGTATATTATGTGTAAATGTAATTGTTTATATGTGGATTCTATGGTTGATGTATCCTTGGTATTTCTGTTGTTATTGTGTTGGTTATTAATATGTATTATGACAGTGATTATGTATGGATCTCCTCGTGTTTTGACTTGTAAATGAATAAAAAATGTATCTATGGCCTAATAGATAATAATTCAGCGAATGATATAAGGGAACAATTCTTCTTAAAGAGTCTCAGGTAAGTATGAGACCCCGATGCGCAGGTCTGTTATTCAAACCTATATATTAAATATTTGTGATATGTTTGATGAAATGTTTTTGATGGCTAGTAGTGGTCCAATCTAGACCTTATCATTATTTTTGGAAAATTCATCATTGTTATGTTGTGTAAATTTATTTCTAAACGTGTCATTGAGTTTTGGACAGTGACCTCGACTCTGGGCCTGAAAAAGTGGTACAAATCCAGGATACATAGGCACATATATGAAGAGAAAAGTTCTTGGACGCATGCATACATATTTTGTGGAAGAATCCAGAGCCTCCTGGACACATGCATGCGCATATCAGGGGAGTGTCTATTGGCTTAATGGTCTAAAAATTGAGTTGGTCTTAGGGGTTGGTTACCTGAGTAGTTGGGATGGCTCCTAGGAGGCCTATTGTTGATGTGAAAGTTGTGTATTGTGTGTTTCCATCAATTCCACTTCCTTAAGGTGACCTAAGAGGTTGAATCCCATTATAGCGGCCTCTTGTTGCATATTTACTCTAGTTGGTTGGTTACTTGGGCAGATCTGGGATGAGGTTGTTATCAAGTGGTATCAGAGCATGGTTCACCCCTCGGACTAGATGGGAAGCGTGAGTTGCTCATGCATTAATGTCGGTTCCACATTTTTTAATCATCCTCGTGGTCTATATGTTTGTTTCATATGCATGGTGTTGGTCATGGTTGTAGTGATGTCACCATGTGAAGGAGGATGTTGTTGTTGTGAAGTGTGTCATCATGATTGTATGATTGGTTATGCATTGCAATGTGTGTCAGTGCTTACATGTTGTCAAATTTGCATTGGTATGGTTTTTTTCACCATGCATGAGTTCATGGTACGTGTAGTTGATATGGTCATGCATCAATGAATTGACTCTAGCTAGAATGTTGGTTATATACTTATATGCTTATGTATTGTATGAATATATGATGTCATGATTATGTTTGTACATGTATTACGTTGATTTTGATGATCTTGCAGATGAGATGTCCTCCTTGAATTTTGATAAGATACATTGGTTTATTGTGATTTGGTTTGGCTGACATAGTATGCTTTGCAGGAAAGAGATCAGAAATGAATAGAAATATGGTAGAGTACAAAGAATCACCCTATGAATCAGAAGAGTAGCATGGTGTTGGTAACTCTTCTGATTTGGAAAACACATTGAGAAGCTTGAAGGAATAAATAAGGAGTTGTAAGGCGGACAATGACAAAATCATGCAGGCACAAGAGAAATAGGCAGAGGTTAATGAAATAATCCTTTAGATTTTATGAGAATTGCAGTGACAAGGGCCATTTCATATTGGCCATGGATGAGAGGACAAAATGAATGGGTCATATGGAAGTAGGTCTCATGGTGGTCACAGGCCATATAGAGATGACATCAATAGAGATGGAATATTGTTGGATACTCTAGATATGAGACTTGATGGATACAAGCATTATTCTAGTTCTAGCTTTGACAGGCATCACAGTCATCATCGTTATCATCCTTACAAGAGGAGTGATAGGGGATACTTTCCAGATGAATTTAAGAAAGAAAAGCTACCTACTTTTGATGGAGACTTGAAGAAAACAGAAGATGAAAAGGCTTGGATACTTGGGATGAACAAGAATTTTGAGTTGCGTGAGTACACAGAAAACATGAAGGCCATTATTGCTATTTTTAGCCTCAAAGGTAAAGGAGATATCTAGTGGGAAGATGTGAAGCAGTTTAGACATCAGGATAGAGGACTTGAGTTGGCATGAGTTCAAGAGGCTTTATAGGAAGAAGTACTTGTCAGAAAGGTACTATGGATAGTAAGGCCAAATAATTCTATGAACTAAACACGGGGTCAATGACAAAGGAAGAGTACATGACTAAGTACCTGGAGCTATTGAGTTATGTACCATATCTTAAAGATGAGAAGTCAAAAGTTTAGTGATTTTCTAGTGGTTTTCCATTAGCATTTAGAGAACGGATTAAGTATGATGAGCCTCGGTCACTTGAGGAAGTTATTGGGAAATTGAAGCATTGTTATGAATAGTCAAAGCATAAGAATTAATCTCAGAAAGGATGGAAAGGGAAGGATAAGGATAAAGGTAAGGGTAAATGGCAGCCAAAAAGAACAAGGCCTCGGAATGCAAAAGAGAAAGAAAATGTGGCACCACAAAAGAAGCTCAATGCAGCTAGATAGGGACATGGATCACAATAACAACATAAAGGTGATGGTACTGGATGGTTGGAGTGTTGGACATGCGGTAAGGAACACCTTAAGAGAGATTTTTCACATAATCAGGGTGGTTGGCCTCAGATATGTAGTGCACTGGAGGTGCAGACTATTGGGGATGTTGGTTAGAGCGTTCCTCGTATCTATTGAGAATTGGATAATAGGTAGATAGACCATCAAGCATCTATCATTAAGATGAATTGTAAGCTTTGTGATAAATTTGTTTCTATTTTGATTGACCCTAGATCTAATTATAGTTATGTTAGTCCTAACTTGGTGGATAAGTGTGGTTTGAATAAAGAAGTGCATGCATAATCTTGGTTAGTACAGTTGGATACCAGTATAAAGAAGAGAGTTCATCATTAGGTAAGATCTTGTGCATTTGATTTGAATGGTATGCCTACCAAAACACATTTGAATGTATTATCATTAGGATCATACAATATGTTGTTGGGCATGGATTAGTTGTACCTTTGTAGGACCAAGGTGGATTGTTATGAAAAAGCCATTGAGTACTTGGATGACAATGGAAATAAGAAATCCACATCAATAAGGACGGTGAAAGTTATGCAGGCCAAGCGTAGTCATAGGAAAGTGTGTGTGTTATTTGCCATACATATCTCTAGTGACAAAGTTAAGGAATTTGAGGATAAATTTTTTTTGAGAAGCTACCCAGTTCTATAGTAGTTTTAGGATGTGTTTCCCGTAGATATCTTAGAGTTTCCATCTCAGAATGGCCATGAAGAATAGGTATCTGTTTCCAAGGATTGATGACTTTTTTGATCAGTTAAAGGGAGTAGAAATGTTCTGGAAGATCGACTTCAGATTAGGATACCATTAGATACGCATTAAGGAAGAGGACATTTTCAAGAAAACTTTCTGGACCAAGTATGGGCATTATGAGTTTGTTGTAGTTCCATTTGGTTTGACTAATTCCCCAGCTATCTTTATGTGTTTGATGAATAGTGTGTTTCATCCCTATTTGGACAAGTTTTTTATTGTGTTCATTGATGACATATTGGTATATTCTAAAAATGAGGAAGAGAATGCTAGACATTTGGCAACAATGTTGAGATTTTTGAGAGATCGTTAGTTGTATGATAAGCTTAGCAAGTGCAGCTTCTTTCAGACTGAGGTACATTACTTGAGACATGTTCTCTCCAAGGAGGGCATAACAATGGATCTAGAAAAGGTAGGAGCT
This sequence comes from Pinus taeda, assembly GCA_000404065.3. Lineage (NCBI taxonomy): Eukaryota > Viridiplantae > Streptophyta > Pinopsida > Pinales > Pinaceae > Pinus > Pinus taeda. The sequence goes on from APFE030204813.1 coordinate 25,793, forward strand.
ATTATGGAGTGGGAAGCTCTTAGAAATGTAGTTTAGGTGAGATCCTTGATGGGATTGGCAAGTTATTATAGAAGGTTCATCAGGAACTTCTCATAGATTTCTTATCCTATTACATCATTATAGAGGAAAGGTAAGAATTTTTAATGGACAGAGGAGTGTGAGGCCATTTTTTAGTAGCTTAAGAAGTTGTTGACACATGCACCAGTGTTAAAGATTATATACCCAAACAAAGAGTTTGTAGTATGTAGAGATACTTGCAGGATAGGACTTGGTAGAGTTCTTATGCATGATGGAAAGGTGTGTTTTGGAGAATTTGGTATCTATAGATAAATACTAATTCCCTGGATAAGTAGCCATATCTAGAACAACAATTTAAAGTGTTTTAGTCTTTTCCTATAAGCAATAGATAAGATGAGAAGATAAGAAGACCTACTTGTAGTTCCGCTTTCCTCTCATCTCCCTTGTATTGATCCTGTCACTCCTTCCCATACTTAATACACTTGAGAAGTACTTGTAAACAAAACAAAAAACAAAGAATCGATCAAAGAAAAATATCTATTGAATATAAGTGAATGGAATCAGATACAATTCACAAATATAAGCATTATAAAACAATACAAACATATGTGGGAAAGGTTCAAACACTTTATTGAATAGAAGAAGGAACTACAACCATTTGTGTTTGATTCAAATCCATTCCTCCAGCTTGGATCCCATCCACATCACATCAAAAGCATGACAAACTTGTATCATTACAATACTTGCTTCAAAGCCAAATCTCATAGCAACATTATCTCCTTACAATTCAACATAATTCAGCCCTTGATCACTTAGATGAGTGGTCAATTTATAGGAAGATAAAGGAGGTTTTGTCATAAATGGTGGCATTGAATGGCCTTCCATATAATTAGTTCCATGGAGGAAGGGATGAGAGGATAGGATGCACCTTAACTCATTCCTCATCCATTTTGGAGCTCATAGGAGTTGATAAGTAAGGGAACCTTCTAGATGACTCCAAGAGATAAGAATATTCCCCAAACCCTATGTGAATTTCACTCAATCTCGGCCAGCACAGGTGAAAGGAAGCCTAATTTCTCTGCAGAGAACCATGGCAGTGGACTCAATTGCTCTGCAACTCACCTTTACAAGGGCTTACTTGCGCTGGTCCCTTTAGAGGCTATTTTTGGATGTCTTCAAGCCATGAAATGCTTTGGGAAGGAGGCATTCAAAGGGGTGACTTGTTTAGGGCGTGTAGTAACCGAAAGTAGGGTTCGATGAGCCCTAAAACACTAATATGGATGATCTGATTGATGTGCCCAAATGGATCTGTAATAGTTGCCCCCTAAAGCATGAAGTCGGAAAATTGCCAATGTCGAATGAAATGCTTTACGATGTGATGAGGAGGGAACGAAGTGGAAGGTGACCTACATCAATTATAATACATATATCATGATATTTGATTTTTCCATGAATTTCTGAGGGAAGGAATACCCATGCTTAGCCTATAAAATTTCATTACATGTACACAAATAGTCATCTACAGATATAGATCCATGATTGGAATGACCATCAATGTAAAGCCATTGTAAATATGATTTATTACTCCTGAAATCGCAGCCCAGATGGATGAAACTAGATCTGGGGTCCTCTATCTCATTCAATTGTTCTCTCAAGTACGAGTCTAACCATGTGAATCTATGATATGAAGTTGAACATGGGAAGACACCATCTGATTACCAGCCAATGATGTAAGTTGTTAACAGATGCGAGATAAATCACCGATAATGATAATGATCCTCAAGGTACTGCAGTACATTCTGCATGGTGTGAATGGATGATTTGATGTTGAACACCATACAAAGTCTTTCGGTCGAAGGCCATTGATGTCAAATTATCGCTGGAAGCGAGAAACCTACAGTTGATGCATGCAAGCCTCAAGGTACTAGAAGGGTGTTTCTAAGTCAACTTCTTGGATAATGTGCTGATGTCGACAAGAAGCAACTTGTCAGAGGAGGGCCTTGATATATCCCACATCAATGACACGAAACAAGTGTAGTGGTTTTAGAGAAGGAATTTGACGGACAACACAAGGTTCAAGAATAATGATCATGAAAATGAAGATTTATGGTATTGTAAAGGATGAATTTTGACTGCATGACTTCTCTTGATCATGTCGGTGATAATGAAATGAATTGGTGGAATTGACCCAAAAAAAGTGATGGATGGTATGATATATCAACGGTGTGATAACCATCAAGCTAATAACCCAACCCAGATAGTCACAATGATGGATTGAAAGTGTCATGTTCAAGAGCGACCTGCTACCGTAAAGTGGTTTTCCCCTTTTTCCCATTTTCTCCAATCATTGCTAACCAATACCTCTTTATTTTTATCAATATTGAGGAGGATAACATATGCTTGTTGTATAATTTCACCCTTTGGGTGAATCCATTACTATTTGATGTTTTAATGAGTCTAGTGAAGGTGAAACTTGGTCTTGTCTAGATGGACAAGTTGGTCGCTATTTGATGTTTTAACGAGTTTAACGACAAGGATAATTCAGTCATTTTCATGTTTAGAGAGTTTGAAAAGGGACAAAAGGAAAAATACACAAGTTATTTTTTGTAAATTAATCTCTCAAGCCTGAAAAAGTGTAAAATAATACAAGAGAGATATTGTTTCCAATCCGTTAATGAGCTAGAAAGGACAAGCGCTCGACAATATTTTCATGTTTAGAGAGTCTGAAAAGAGCTTAAAGAGGACTCTAAGGGGTTCCTTTTTCATTTTTAATAGAGCTCGAAAAAGAGATAAAAAAGTGCTCTGTGGTCAAAGGTACAATTTACAATCGAGCACGTCGAATTCTATAAGTCTGTTGCAAAACCTGCTCAAAACACCACAAAATGGATTAAAAATACCTGTTTCATAGGCAAAAATAGGTAAATACTAATGTTTACTTGATTAATGAAAATGAAATAAACATAAAACAAGTTTTTACCATGATATGTTTACCATGTGGAACTTACCATTCATTTTTGTGCTCTGAGCTAGTTTTTTACCTCAATCTTTACTAGCTAATTGTGAGAGATTATGTGGACCATTTCTCGAGCCATCTAGACCAGGTAGGAGATAAACCTCTCTTCTTTCTTTTCAAGTAATGCTTTTGTCATTTCATGCAAGTTTTAGGGTTTTTTGGGGCCCTTGGGGTTTCATTTTTTCACTCTAGGATTAGCACAAGCTTTGACATCAAAAACTGTGTTGAAGAGCACCCAGATAGAAGCCTACATACTCTGCAATGCACTGTCTCTATGCCTGGGTTGCGCTGGGCAAGTTTCCCAAGTTTGATTTAGTTGTTTGCTCCAAAATTTGGCTTATTTTTTGCATGGAAAGGATCCTAATTGAGCTTATTATTGTGTTTCAGGATTTCAATAGATCAGAATGTCGATTACATGGCGAGAAAGAGACAAGAAGAACAACACATGGTTGCCCTAAACAATCTGGGTACAGTTGAGGACCTCAAAAATTGTGGGTTACTCAAATACTTGAAGTTGTCCGGAATGAGGCAACAAATAGAACTACTATAGTTCCTTTTTCATTCATGGGATCCGACAGATAAGACTCTTCACATTAGGGACAAGATGGTCCCTATTACCATAGATGATATTTAATTTCTTACCAGATTGTCGAGGCAGGGTGTCCCCATCTCACTTTCTGGATTTGCTCGTGGAGGTGAATCGGTGAGAGATTATATTAGACAGTGTTGTCGAGCAGGTACACAGCCTAGCAAGGATGGGAAAATAAATATCAGGGATGTAGGTGATTTTCCTTTGAGAATGATCCTCTTCACAATTGTAAAATTGGCTGGCAGTGTGACACTACATCTAGCAAATAGATCTTATAAGCAGTATGCACTGGAGTGTCTAGAGCCAAAAGTTTTCAACTGGTGCAAGGCTATGCTTTCCTCACTGAAAAAATAACTGACCAAGGTAAAAGGTGTTAAGACGAAGAATTTTTTCCATGGTTTGATCTTAATCGCTTTTACCTTAGAGGGAATCCCATTGATGCAACCACAACATGTATCACTGGTTGTAGCTAGTCCTAGAGATCCATGTATGGAGAGGTGGGTAGAATTGATGGCTCGACATGCGAGTCAGTCAACAATAATTTTTTCCCCTGCATTTTTCAGTTGGCTTGAGCAACAACATCTTTTCATCAAGGAGCATCCATAATCAGGGATGAATTTCCGCGGAGATCCAGATTTGATTCTACCAGTTGGAGCACAATGGGGTGCTATGGGTAAGTTGTTTGACCAAAGTGTTTCTTTATTTCACATTTCTACATGTTTTTTGTGTTTTTAATGTTTCCAAGACTAAACTAAAATTACTCTTATGCATGCAGATGTGGGTACTATTCGACCTGTGGGACACCAATAGGTTGCAGGTGGGCTAGCATGGAGAAACATTGGGAGAGCAGTTCTCGAGGACTTGAATTTGGCCGAGACCTTAGCAGAGTTGCAAGATCACATAGAGGGATTAACCCTTGGTATTCCGTATGTCTGGATCAAGGACTTACCTATGGGGCTGTAATGCCACACTATTGGTTTTCCTAGCTGCTGGGTGAGGCTTTTGCGCATGATAGCATAGGTTGTGACCTGTTACCATGAGCACCACTAGATCTACTTAGGATATTTTGCATGCATTTTGAGTTTTTTGGGTCAAATGACCAAGCGTGTCTTGGACACAAATTTTCTAAAAACTTTTAAAATACCTATCTATTTTACTTTCATAGTTTTATATGGTTACATGCAATCCTATTCAACTGATGATGTGAATTAAAAATATTACTTTTACATGTGTCACAAATGTCTATTTAGCACATAATTCGCTAGAGAATCAGGGAATGTGTTAATATTTTTGGAAATATGTTGATATTTAATGTGTTCAAAATGTCTTTCCAAAATATGAACTCTAAGGAACATACGAAAAATTTTTGGATTTTAGACAATATAAATGTTTGTTAGTTATAGTACAACAAGTTGCGAGTCTAGCCTAACAATGATTCAGTGAATTCCAAGTGAAATCGAATCAAAGAGTAGTTCAATCAACACACTATACTCAACGATGTTGTTCGTCGATCGACCAATACAAATCCCTTGAAAACTCACTAAATCGCCACTTGGAGCAAAAATAGCCCATGCTACAGAAGACAAGTTCTACATACTACGACTAGCACCATCGGCGTAACCAACAAAAGGTTCTGAAGACTCCGACATCTGCAACAAATGCAAAGCGGATTACTAACCAGATAAAAATATCAAAAAGATACACACACACACATGCAATGAAAGCATATACACAGCGAGTTTTACTACACTTAATCAAGCATAGTAATGTTTGAGGTACAGCCTGTTTCGAGGCTGCGACAATGGAATCCTATCATAATCTACTAACTCGTAGGCATCGTTTTCCAGGTCACTCCTGAAAATATAAGGACCCATCCACATTGGTTCGAATTTCCCTACTCCAAGTTTATCAGCTTCCTGATCGTAAAGCAAGACCAGGTCTCCTTCTAAGAAGATAAGAGGCTTGAAATTTCTATCATATTGCACCTCAATACATTTCTTATGCGCTTCGTTAGCCAATGCGACATCACGATAGGTTTCATACAGATGGATTAATTCTAAGAAACATGTTTCTTCTTCAGAAGTATCGAGTAACAAGTCAATCGCGAGTTTGAGCGATGAAATTTCGCATTATATTGGTAAGATTGCTTCCAAATCATACACCAACTGAAAGGGTGTGAACCCAGTTGCATTTCTCACTGAGGTTCGATATGCCTACAAGGAAGAATACAGGATTAAGTGCCAGTTTCGCTTATGAACCCCTATCATTCTATGCAACATCCACTTCAGGACTTTGTTGATGGCCTCAACTTGTCCATTCACTTGCAGGTAATAAGGGGTAGAACTATCATGTGACAGTCCTAACTTAGAAATCAACTCATCCATCATGTGATTACGAAAATGCGACCCATGATCTATAACTATGGCTTGTGGTACACCAAACTGGGTAACCACATGGTTAAAAAAGAAAAGAGAAGTCGTTTCATCATTGTTGTTCAATGTTGGCATCGCCTCGACCCATTTGGTAAAATTGTCAATGACGACTATAATATACCCATGCATCCCACTCGAGGTGGGGTTACATGTCATAAAGTCAATGCCCCATTTGGAAAATGGTCCAATAACAAAAACTGGATGCAATGGTGCAGGTGGTAATTGGGTTTTTCGGTCATATATCTGGCATGTGTGACAGATTCTGACAATAATAATACAATCTTTGAATATGGTTGGCTAGAAGTAACCAACATGGAGAATTCTTTGTGCGGTTACATATCTAGATAAGTGTCCACCACAGGCACCTGAATGGTAATCATTCAATGCTTTCTTGGCTTCCTCATGCATGAGGCACCTCCGTAAAACTGTATCGATACCACGACGATAAAGGGTGTGATCAATGATCAGATAATATTTGAATTGGTATCGAATACGTCGCTGTTGCGAGAGAGAGGTATTAGACTGGAAAGTTTGAGTCTGGAGATAGATCAGTATATCTCCATACCATGTTTCAGATGAAAATATCAAAAACAGAGACTCATCCAAAATCGATGGTTTGAATGTTGAATCAATGGAGGTTGAGGGAAGGTCGCAAAGTAACTCTGTGAAAACTAGAGATTTCTTTGATTTGGACTTAATAAATTCCAAATAAAATTCCTGCAAAATGACTATCCATTTTGAGTACTTTCCCCCTAGCAATTGATGTGACAAAATGTATTTCATAGGGTTGTTATCCGAAATGACAGTTATTTTCTGTAGCAGGATGTAATGGCAAAATCTTTGAACAGCTTGCATAGCTGCCAAAACTAGTTTTTTGACATAAGAGTACTTACTTTCTGTATCGTTGAGATTATGACTCAAGTAATAAATCAGATGTTCAATCCCATTTTCTTCATGGACTAAAACCATGCCAATGGTTGTATCTGTAGCGGCGAGACATAGGTAATAGTCATTTTGATAATTTGGAGAATACATTAATGAAGCTCTAATCAAGGTATCTTTAAGAGCATTAAAGGAAGCTTGTGCAACCTAATCCCAATGGAAGTGTATCTCCTTCTTCAAAAGACGTGTATAACCTTTAGCCATCTCAGTGTAATTAGGAATGAACCTCCTCAGAAAATTTGCCTTCCCTTGAAGTCTCTGTAACTGTAAAAGATTTGAGGTAGAGGCAAATCCATAATTGCCTAAACCTTTAATGGATCGAGTCAAATCCCCTCTCTAGACACTACAAATCCAAGCAATTAACCAGAACTAGCACAAAACACACATGTGTGTGAATTGAGTCATATCTTATAGTGTCAGTACCATAAAAATATCGCTCTCAAATGTTTCGGGTGATCAGTCCACTTTCGTGAATGAGTAGGTAAATCGTCAAGGTAAGGTTGAACAATGTGCTTGAAGTCATGGAAGGCATAATTCATTGCCCTCTGAAATGTGGCCCCTACATTCTTCAAACCGAATGGGAGTTTCCTATAGGAGAATGTTCCCCATGGACAAATAAAAGTTGTTTTCGATTGTTCCTATGGGCAGATATTGATTTGATTGTAGCTAGAAAAACCATCCATAAATGAGAATGTTTCGCATCTGGCACTTTCGTCAATAATCTAGTCGATAAAAGGAGTAGGATACTTGTCCTTTGTACATGCTTGATTTACATCCCTATAATCAACACCCACTCGAACTGTCCCTTGTTTCTTCATGACAGGAACAAGGCTAGAAACCCAATCACTAAGAGGTATAGGGTAAATGAAACGAGCCGCAAGATTTTTTCAACTTCTACCTTAATTGCAATGGCTTTCTTTTGATGAACAGGTCAAAGCTGTTGTCGAACTGGCTTGAAATCTGGGTACATTTTCATTTTGTGTTCAACAATACTAGAGTCAATGCCTGACATCTCCTTGTAAGACCTTGCAAATATATCTCTAAATTCACGAAAGAGAGTACGATATCTATTGAGTTCCGATGGAGAACAAGATTTTTTGACATGAATGTTATCTACAACATTATGCTTGGTCGAAATATTAATGGAAATCATTTCTTTAGTCTTTTATAGGTTTCGCTCAAATTCTACTGTGTTTATGAAAACTAAATTCGAAAGGAAATCAACAAGTGAAGGGTGGATTAGTTCATTTGAATAATCTTTGATGTCATCTAGAAGGTGGGAATGATGATTATAATCTTCCCAAGGTTCTTCTCCTATCATCATTGATTGGACGATTCCTTCAACCATAGAATGTATACGTGAGAAAGGATTCGAAGAAGTACCATATTCTAACGAACAGTCTACCCATACAATAGGTGAATGTGGATTTGGGTTTTCTGCACAAGCCCGAAAAATTTATTTCTATGCTAGTTCAATGGGGCTTAGCGGCATTACCTCAATCTTACAATCAACTTCAAACTTGTTGGTAATCCTCCTTAAATTAAATGAGGTGGAGGAAATCATGTTGCAAGTCTCTAATCTTTCCACTTCCACCAAATCAAATGGTGACGATAGTGTAAAAGTACCCATTAGGGAAGAATCTTTAAATAGACCTACTCTAACACTTTGAAGTGACAGCAGGGGTCCGTGTACCAACGGAATGCTTCCTATAGCCTATGAACTATTTGCAAAGAAGGCTAGCTGATTGATGATTGTGATTCCACCCTTATGAGGGAATGAAATAGTACTAAAGTACGTGGAAACCACAATAGCCATATCATATACCCATGGCCTTCCCAGTAAAATGTTGTAATTGAGGGGTTTGTCAACTACCTCAACTTCAACAATAACTATTTTACCCCCTAGTTCAATTTGTAGGTTATTTGAAATCCCACAAGGAGTATATGTTCGTCCGTCAAAAGCTTTTAACATGGTTGGTGATTGTGACAACGATGGTGAACCAAGTGTTTTCCAGCAGCTCATTGACATAATGCAAGTAGATGCCCCCTCATCAATAATAGTTTGGTGAACATTCTTATTGAGAGCTTTTACTTGAATTAGGAAAGCTAACTGCACTGGTAACTGTGGTGTATATCCCGCATGGTGAAAAACCACAAGATTGGAATCCATAGAGTCTATTATGCCAATTGCTAACAATAAATTCTACTTCTGGGAGGGACAGTTTTGTAACACCTCGAGTGTCGACATAGTAGAAGGTGTTTAAGCAAGATCTTCCACTATGTTATAGTTTTGAGCTATTCGAGCATGAGGGTTAAATGTTGATTTATGAACAACTCCTTTGGTGGTTTTATTGTCAATTCTGGTACAATAGGTGGAATATTTTCAGATGAAGTTGAAGTCGAAGGATTAGGTTGATTAGTGGCCTGATTATTTGACAATGATGGTGGATTTCCGTAATCTTTGTTTCTCGTCGACACCAAAACTTCGTTTTGTGGCTTTGTGATGGATAACATGAGTACTTGGGATGTGGAAGCATGGTCTGTCACAACCAAATGTGTCTCCGGGTTTGGAAACAGATCAATCAACACATAGATGTGTTAGAAGTCTTTAAAAGTTTAGAGACCTCGGAGCCGTGTTGACAATATCTCATAAAATGCTCATCATTATAGATTAGACATGGATAATGAGGTTTCCTTGCCGAAGTAGAGGAATCATATGATTTCTCTTGAGGGGAATTATCTTGTTTCTTCTTTTTTTTGCCCATTTTCTTGCCTCCTGGTTGCATTTGATTTTTTCCTTTGTCAGATGACACGACATTAACTTCGGAAGAAAGAGTGTTTTCTAATGCAATGGTAGTTTGATTAGTAATGGCAAGAGTTTGACCAGATAGTCTTCCTGTTGTTTGTGTGCTCGAAGAACCAATCACACCATCACTGGCATGAGAGTCCTTACTCAATTGTGGAGGAGGAGGAACAGTGAAAGTTGGTCGGGGTGCATTGGGAATTTTGTCGTAGAGCATGCCGGATTGTGTGTAAATCAAATCCAAGTATTGGGCACGAGAAATTACTTGCTCTTCCATGACAACTCCACCTTTCGCCACATCCTCGGTGATTGATGGAAACAAGGATTTTATGAACCACTCAGCCAAAAGTTGATCGGGAGCATATGTCTTAACTATTCGATGACGATGCCGCCACTCATGAATATGATCTGATATATGGGTAGCATTAGTTTGTTTAAAGTTGGTTAGGAGTTCCGTTCCAATCTCGTATCTAATAAGTAACTGGAAGTGGGTCAGAAATGTGGTGGCTAAAGCCATAAAGTTGTTGAAAGAAGCTCTTGGTAACTCAATGTACCATTTAGCAGCCGAACTAGTAAGTGTTCTTTGGAAAAGACAAAGTCTAACCGAATCAACATTTAAGGAGTTTAATGAACACCACAAATGAAAGGTCATGCATTATTTGATGGGCCTTATTTGAGATTTCCATTCAATTTCGGAATGTTAGTAGGTAACTTATGTGGAATCATTGGCCACCAAGGTGCATATAAGGTTGGATCATGAGTGAGCCATTTTAAATCTGGTAATTCTAATGTTACTACAAATGGCAATTGTCAATTCAGGTTAGGTTGAGCATACCCAGGATATGATGGAATTTCCTGAGCAATAGGTCTTTGCATAACAACATAGGGCATATGCATTTGGTAACCTTGATAAGGTTGTTGTTGAAAAGTCCAGCATAAGGTGGTTGTTGATAACCAGGTTGAATTTGTGATTGTCCATAACCTACAAAGCCTTGTTGACTAGGACTTTGGTATGCTTGATACTATCCAAAATCAGGTTGAGCCTGTTGGGCAAGTCCAAATTGGGGTTGGAATTGCTGGAATTGGGATTGTTGAAATTGAGGCTACCACGGTTGTTGAATCTACTGCTGTTGTTGTTGATACAACTGTTGTTGATTTAACGGTTGTTGTTGCCCAACAATCCAAGGTTGGCCAGGTTGTGAATAAACTATACCAGTGTAAGCTTGGGTCAGTCTAGATAAGGGTATACTAACCTTAGGTTGTTGTTGAACACCAGAAACAAGTGGTTGTTGTACAACAACCTGAGAAACTTGAACTTCTTGACCCAAAACTTGTGGTTGTGAGGTAGAAGGACCAGTTTGTACGGGTTAAGATACAACAATTTGAACTTTTGACTGTGGTATAATAGTAACGACAAGTGTAGTAGGAAAAACTGACATAGTTTGCATTGGTTATGTTGGATACACAAGCCTTGGTTGAACTGGAATTGTTGGTTGCCATTGACAAACTCGAATTCTAGGTTGACTTCAATAAGGTTGACTTGAATACTGAAGGATATGCCAGTCCTCCAGAATAGGGAGGATAAGGTGAATAAGCATATTGCTCTCCCTATGGTGGCAATCTAGTATTTAATGGATACATAGGTCTTTGTTGACCAGATTGCCTAGCTTGATATTGATATGCAGGATCAAATTGTTGAGTTCTCGTTAAAGAAGAACCAGGTAGAATTCCGGTTGAGGACATGGGTGATGACCATGGTGTAGAAGCAACCCTGAGTGGGTTCCAGATAAATATTGGTAGCCAACTGGGATGGACGATTTACCATATAGATGTGACTCAGGTGTGGTAGAAAACATCGAAGAGGTTGCAATAGAAGATTCTGCCATAGTTGCATTAGATGATACAGTCTGGGATGTTGACAGTTGTTCAACCATAGTTAACTGACCCAAAATTTGTCCTAAAGAATCGACAGGTACTTGAAAATAAGAAGGATCAAATGGAGTAGTAAAATGAGGAGTATGAGGGTAAAGATAAAGCCCAGCTCGAAAGTGGAATGGGGTTCCAGGTGTAGAATCTTCTTTCACAACCTCCTTTATAGCAATTAAACCTGGTGGAAGAACTTCACCATCTGGTACGTAAAATATTTATAGTGTTGATAAAGTTGAAGTTTCAGTAGTTAATGATGTCTGAGGGGTAACCATTCGATCATCTTCCGGTAAAGTAACAACTTCTGAATGTTCAAATTCGAAGCCCAGATGTTTGGGTAAAAGAACAACAGTTTCAGAAAGAGGTTCCTAAACAACTTTAGGTTCAGATGTAACTTTTGTTTGAATTGTGATAGGTTCTGGATTAACTTTTGGTTGAATTGATTCAAGTTCAGAAGTAATTTCTTGATGAGCAACTTCAAGTTGAGGATCAACTTGTTGTTGAACAAACTCGGTTACTGTTTCACTAGGATTAGTGCTAATGTCCTCAGGTAATTGTGAAACTTCTCCTTCAGAAAAAGATGTACTAGAAATGGTTGGAGTAACTTGAGTCTTAGTACTTACCGAAATATATTATTCAAGTAATTCAGATGAAGAACTAGGAGTTCTTGATGTACTTGAATCAGTTATGTGAGACCGCTTTGACTGAATAGGTGTAGATTCAGGTGGCAAAGGCGGTTCGCTCATTGCTCTCCATGAACGATGGGGTAAGGGTTGATGTTCCTCCATGGTTGCTAATTTTTATTACCAAAAATGAAATAAACATAAAGGGGTAAACTAGGCAAAAGGTTTACCAAGTAACTGTGAACTGCAGAATACCTCCTGGCGAACAAAGAAGTACATGTAGGCAATCTCCCCGAGTGTTGTGTTTGGTGCATCACAGTGTACAAGGCGGCTGACTTGGTTACTAAAGGATGGATAGCAACCTAATGTTTTCCTCCCATATATACCCAAAGGTACGTGGAGGCCTAGTTTGTATAAGCATTGCTTAATGCAAAATTGCACAGTGAGAACATTCCCATATAATTTACGTAGTATAACACCGCCCTATATACCCAAAGGTACGTGGATGAGCTGCGATATACTCACATACGTGGAATAAGGTTTCACACTGGGGATGTATTGTAGACAAGCTAGCGACAACTACTTTTTTTTATGACATCGTAACACGTCTCTAGCCTAGAACCACTTGTTAATGAAAATGATCCATTAGGTAAATTGGTGCTAATTTTAAGTTGACCTTTCTTAGGAATTTTCCTTTCAAGTTCACCACGTGATGTATTATGAAATTCCTAGGAATGCAACTATGATGATAAACATTCTTTCCATTCAATTTAATAATTAAAATCCTAGCTACTTAAGGATAGGGCAATCATATTTATTTCGATCAAAGAGTAAAGAGCACAATCTAATGCAATTTCCCTACACTATTCCTATGAGCACACACAAACTTTTCAATACAACATGCATGCTTTTCTTTTCGATTTCCTTAATGTGAATATGAACGAAATGAAATATGCACATACTATCAATCAATCTTTCATAAGAATGAAGAATTTCACGATAGTTCTCATTCGAAGGAAGAGAATACTTTACGACACTTTCTTTTAAATGAAGATTAATCAACTATATTCTAACTTTGACCATAGATCGATAATGATAAAGAAAAAATTAAAGAAACATTAATCAATCAAATAAAATTAGGGCTAGAGAAGAATATAGAAACTTGTTCTCTGAGACATAACATTCATTAATTAATCAACAAACAAACAAACAGAGAAAAGTTGGCAAAAACACTTTCCAAAGGTGGGAAAATGACCCTATGAGGATCAATGCAGCCATGAATGGGAGACAGTGCACTTTAGAGCACTGTCCCTAAGCTAGGGGTGCTCTGTAGCACACTGTGTCCCTCACAAGCCTGCGCTGGTGATAGTGAGCCATTTCAAGAGGCAATTTGACACAGTTTTGACCAAATTTTCAATGCAAAGAGTTGAATTATAATCTATGAACACAAGTAAGGTCTGCGAGGATGTCCTAGGAGGTGGATAATATACTAGGAAAGAGGATCTTATCCAACAGAGTCACCAATTTGTTTTGGATAATTTGGTATCTATAGATAAATACTAATTCAATAGATAAGTAGCCATATCTAGAACAACAGTTTAAAGTGTTTTAGTCTTTTCCTATAAGCAATAGATAATATGAGAAGATGAGAAGACCTACTTGTAGTTCCTCTTTCCTCTCATCTCCCTTGTATCGATCCTGTCGCTCCTTCTCGTACTTAATATTCTTGAGAAGTCCCTGTAATCACAACAGAAAAAAAGAATCGATCAAAGCAAAAGATCTATTGAATATAAGTGAATGGAATCAGATACGATTCACACATATAAGCATTATAAAACAATACAAACATACGAGAGAAAGGTTCAAACACCTTATTGAATAGAAGAAGAATTACAACCATTGGTGTCTGATTCAAAGCCATTCCTCTAGCTTGGATCCCATCCACATCACATCAAAAGCATGACAAACTTGTAGCATTACAATACTTGCTTCAAAGCCAAATCTCATAGCAACATTATCTCCTTATAATTCAACATAATCCATCCCTTGATCACTTAGATGAGTGGTCAATTTATAGGAAGATGAAGGAGGTTTTGTCATAAATGGTGGCATTGAATGGCCTTCCATACTTAGAATTAGTTCCATGGAGGAAGGGATGAGAGGATAGGATGCACCTTAACTCATTCCTCATCCATTTTGGAGCTCATAGGAGTTGATAAGTGAGGTAACCTTCTAGATGACTCAAGAAAGATAAAAATATTCCCCAAACCCTATGTGAATTTCACTCAGTCTCGCCCAGCACAGGTGAAAGGAAGCCTAAGTGCTCTACAGAGCACCCTGGAAGTGGACTCAACTACTCTTCAGTGCACCTTTACAAGGGCTTACCTATGCTGGTCCCTCTATAGGATATTTTTGGATGTATTAAAGTCATGAAACTCTCTGGGAAGGAGGCATTCAAAGGGGTGACTTTTTTAGGGCATGTAGCAACTAAAATTAGGGTTTGATGAGCCCTAAAACACTTATATGGATGATGGGATAGATGTGCCCAAGTGGATCTATAACAAGGTGGTATGCTATGAGTCATGGAAACTAAATGAAAATGAGCATAATTATCCAACACATGGCCTTGAGTTGGCAACGATCATACATGCATTGAACATGTGGAGGCACTATCTTCTTGGTAGGAGGTTTGTATTGATGAGTAATCACAGTGGTTTTTGGTATCTATTTGATCAACCGAATCTGAATGGCTGACAGGCTCGGTGGTTTGCCATGATCAGTGAGTTTGACTTTGAGATCATATATATCAAAGGTAAATATAGCAAGGTCACAAATGCTCTTGGGAAGTGGATATAGGTAAATCACATAGTAGTTATGAGCTCCTATGGGACAGATTTATAGGATAGGATCTTGCAGGTAGGTCAGTAGGATGTCAGGCATATGGAGATTGTTCATAGGTTTCATCTTAGTATAGGTATAGGTACATGTAATGGTATAGGTATAGTGTTACACTGAAATTTGTCACCATGACTATCTGCAGTTAATATGGCTCCATCAATAGTCATATTATCCTCCTTATCAAGCCTAATACCTCTGCTCTCCATGTCAAACTTCAAAAAAGAGAGAAAGTCATTAAAAATCATGTTTATCTCTGGGTACGCAGGTTCTCTCTACCTTGCCTGCGTGTACGCATCCAAAACTCATTTTACCTGCGTACTTGTACGCTCCGTAAGCCAAAGGATGGGTGCGTACCCCTGTAAAGGTCAAAAGGCGCGAGTTTCATCTTAAAAAAGTTACTTTTGGTCACTTCTAGAGCCTTCTAGATGAGTGTTTGACGTGTATTGAGCGCTTCCAGATGGTTCATGCATCCCTATGATAGAGGAACTTATCCCATCAAGAGAGGAGCTACCCCATCCAAAAGAGGGAGTATCCCATTGATGTTGGAACTGAATAACTTCCTCTAGAACAATATAAATACAGGCCTTGGGCCAGAGGAGGGGAGGTTGAAAGCTGAACATTCCAAAGGGTAGATGCTGCTGGAATTAGGACTTCCATTGTAAACTTGTGAGGAGAGATTACCATCTTTTCTTGTTGTCATATTGGAAGTGGGTGAGCTTGTCAAAGTAGAGGAAAACTCTTGCTGGACCCTGGGAGGAACTTGCACAACACCAAGGCTCAGGTTGTAATGGTTTCTTTTTTTGTTTCCTTAATACAAATAAGTCCATTCTTCTCAATGATTTGTTGTTAATGAATTGTTTCATATACTCCTTGGTCTATATGTTGAATATGCTTTTGTTTTATGAGATATTCAGGTGTTATGTAATCGTTTGATTGTTAGTGTATGCAGGTTTCAAAGTGAAGGGGGAGCTCATCTGGATCAACGAAGCTAGGCTGCTACAACAAGCGTTGGACCTAAGGTAAGATCGAAAAAACACTTGGTTTCTTATAGGATAATGTATGTTTAGAGAAGGATTGCTCTTACTTATTTTGTTTGTCACTAGAGATTCTTAGACTCCTAGGGAGGTTAGTTTTGTCAGCAAAAATAACTCTTTCCGCATGACAAATTGGTGACTCAACTGGGGAATTCGTTGATGTGATTGACTTTTCCTTTGAGTATTACTTTGATCTGAAAAGAGTCTTGTTTCTTTTGTTTTTTGATTGCTTGACTGTGTTTTTGGGTGGATTAGCTTAGAGTCGAGTTAGAATTTAGTTTTTCTTTATTTTGCAGTAGTACGCACCCTCTGAGTTAGACACAGTGCGTACCTATACGCACTGTATCTTTGCACACAGAGCGTGGGCGCACCTGGTTAAACAGGCTGGCTGCGTACCCTGTTAAAATTGAGAAAATTTCATTTTCATCCCTTTTTCCCTTTAGATTTTTTTTCTTAGTCTTTACTGCCCAGATCCACTGGTTGACTGTCAAAAATCTTCATTTGAACTTGTTCCATTAGTGTCGAAAGTTTTAGTGAAATTCATTGAGATTTTAGTCTTAGGGTTTTGATTTTTGTGTTGGTCCTGTAGTGAATTTGGATTTAGAAGTTGCGAAGCCTTAGATATCTCTGGTTTTGTCAGTCTTCTTAGGAGTCGAACCAGTCATAAAGTCTACCCGCGTGAGCGACCTACCTTTGTGTTGCTTCTTTGCGAAATTTCAATATAGCTTGATCATTTAAAGTTGTGAATTTCATTTTCAAAAAGAACAAAAAGAGTTGGATTTTTAGTTTTGATTAGTTTGTGATTCTGCATAAACTAGTCCTTG
Organism: Pinus taeda; assembly: GCA_000404065.3. Taxonomy (NCBI): domain Eukaryota; kingdom Viridiplantae; phylum Streptophyta; class Pinopsida; order Pinales; family Pinaceae; genus Pinus; species Pinus taeda. The sequence continues at coordinate 42,895 of APFE030204813.1, forward strand.
GATTGATTGTTGCCAAGTAAAACATCCCGAAATCATCTTAGTAGGCTTTTGCTTCTTAGATTTACTTGTTAGGTAAACTTAGATAAAGTTCCTTTGATTTGCTTTTTTGAGTGAGTTTTTCATAGATTTTCATAGATCTTGAAATTGCTTTGATTAGATTAATTTGACATGCTTTATTAAATAGAAAAATACAAAAGATCTCCTTTGCGAAGTTTGTTTTAGAGTAGCATTTGAAGTTTTGAAAGAGAAAGGAATTTTTCATGAAGTAGTGAGTGGTCATGTTTTGTACGCTTTGAAAAGATAAAGAAATTGTTTCTTTGATTGTCTTTTAAGAAAGTTGTTTTTATCAAAAGATTGCATTCTCTCAACTCTCTTAATTAGAACATTCATTGAAAAGAAAATAGTATAAATCATCTTAGGTGCATTTTTAGAGAATTGGAGTCGAGTCTATACACCATCAAGTTTCATCTCCATCACCTTTGTCTTAAAGAACAACCATTAAAATCAACGCTTAAAGTAAAATTAACTTAGAAATTTTTATTTTTCTAGGGCTTTGAAGAACCAACATAGATCAGGCTAGTGTCTTGGAGTAGGTGAGTAATTAACTCTCCAAGACTATTAAACCAAACAAGTAGCTTATCTTGTGATAGAATAAATCCAGCTGTTACATTTATATTCTGGGAAAGCTCCTCTTAAAGGAGAAGCACGAGCTCGTGTCCGAACCAGTGAGGGGATCAATCCTCCCTCGTTGTGAACGACGCCAGACACGCACGTATTACAAACGGTAAACCTCAAATTGAGGAGCCAGGGGATCACTTATCGGTAAACCTTGGATTGACCATTGTCAAGGAGCCGGTAAGGGGATTGAGTTTGTTACTCTGCCCTTGCGTGCTGTCGGAGTGTAGACTGTTCCCCCAGGTGTATTTGTTGCTGTTGGTGACCTTAGTGACCATTATCTTAGGATTCTACCCAAGGT